>JBBYHQ010349880.1:0-12016 GCA_038382645.1 Spergularia azorica
AAAAAGGTGGAAACCTTCTTCCCCAATGAACCCAGAAATTAATTTGATTCTTTTGATGGGATTTTGATTTTGGTGAAGATATGGTCAGATACATGAAGATTGAAGATGGCGTGAGGAAAAATTCCCAATTTATCCTCATATATGTTTGGTAATATATATGAGATAGTATACGAATAGTCTTACTCCAAAATTATACCTTATTGATAAAGAGTAGTAGCTAGTAATGGAGTTCGGTAAATTATACCATGCTCCTTTATTGTAAGAAGCAACATCATGCTCTTTATGTTTATGGGAGCATGGTATAAGTATTGTTAAAAGGTAAGAATTTCTCTTTTCAAGTAGTGACTAATTTGCATGCCCGTGGCTTTGGCCCAAATTCCAGAATGCCATCTCGAGCAAACAAGTACTCCGTATAACGTGAATTCTCACATAATGTCCAGATAGAACGTTCTAGTTGCTAGGAATTGTAAAGTTGATCGATTTAATTTCGCACTTAGGTTATTTATCAATACTAAACATAAGTATAAGTGTCACACCACATTCGTGTGAAAGAAAGCTTTTAATTTTCCTCTCTTATATATTGTGGCAGACAAAAGACGATGCTCCGTATGTAATTTATAACCAGTTCATATTAAGTTCGTAACATGCGCATGAGATTCCATTGTTTGATCATTAGAAAAATAGTTCTCTTAAATTCCTCTTTCATTCACGGCATTATATAAATCTAGCTAACATCTATTTTGCATTATATGTGCTCCATTAGTGTAGAATCAAGAATAACACAAAAGCAACTTAAGCTTTCATTAAAAAAAAAATATAAAGAAAATGAAAAGGGCACCAAAGGCATATGTGCATGGCACTATTTGTTCTAGTGAGTAGTGACATATCCAATTAGTAGAATTCTATGGGGCACAAAATGGATTTGTATACATTAATCATAATTTAAAATTTTGAACAAAAAGAAAATTATTCTAGCTTTGCACAAAGAATAAGTGAATAATCTTTCATAACACGTAAAATAAACAATTTAAAGACTCGTATATGCACCTCTTCGAGCTCAAAACTATCAATTTCATCGCCTATCAAATTAAACTTTGTGGAAAGCCATATGAGAATATATTTCAAGCATTGTATTCATACTTATTGTAGTATTCTCTACAATTACACGCAAGAATGTTGCCTTACCTGTTATTCTCATCCATTATTCTTCTGGATATTAACATTGTTTTCTAAACATTTGAGAAAACAAAAAAAAAATCAAACCAAACATTAAACATTAAGAAAATGGAAGGAGGATTTACGTACTATACTAGTTGAGTTTGTACTATTAAGATCAACAAGTAAGAAGATAAGATATATTGTTCCATTTAAATCATAATTATTTAGCTCGAGTTTTGAAAGATACAGCAACCCTAAAATTATACTATTGTTGAGTAGATCATTATGTCTATATGATCTTACTTAAGAAAAAGCTTAAACATATCCGACTATAAGGAAATCGAAAAAAAAAACAAATTCTTACTTCCTAATGGTTTTCCTTTTGTGACCTGTCAATTCCTTAATGTGACATTACCTATGTATTTGTCTAGTGGTGCCGACTTGAAATTATAGTTTTAAGTTCAATCCTTACTTGAGACACTCGAAAGATATGGATATGCCCCCTCTCCCTCCTCCTCCCTCTTCCTTCTAAATTTTATGAGTCTACCGATCTATCCAACACAGACCCGATTGATAACGTGTTTTGTAAATTTAAAAAGGTATTTGTCATGTCCATTCCTTTCTACTTGAAGTTCCTCATTCTTCATTTCAAAATCATTTTGCCTCTACCTAAGATTCTAAAAGAGTTGGACAGATGGGTTTAAAGATGGATTCCTCTCCATCTTATTCTCCCCCACCCCAATCACATCTTTCATCTTTCCTCCAATAATGCTACAAAATATATAATTAAATAGAAAAAAAAAAATGGAAATGATAAATCGTTTTCTAACTAAATTTAGCCCAACGGCCATGATTTTTTGTACTTGTTATATATCTCAAATGGGCCCCCATCTATCCCTGCGTTCCATACAAACCCATGACGGCCCACGTTATGGTCTCATATTTCACCTTAAGCCCCCTATAAATTTGCCCATGCACATTTCTCTTCTATACTTCAATATACACACCTTGCATTTCCAACTATTCCTACCTTAGCTAGCATCAAGAAAAAAACCACCATAATGTCCGGTGTATGGGTGTTCAAAAACGGGGTTGTTCGACTCGTTGAGAACCCGGGAGGGGAGGCCATGGAGAGCGCAGGTAGGGTGGGCGGCCAACGCAAGATTTTAGTCCATGTCCCTTCTAATCAATTGATTAATAGTTACAATGAGCTCGAGCGGATATTGTTGGGTTTAGGGTGGGAGCGTTACTACGATGACCCTGATCTCCTTCAGTACCATAAACGCTCCACCGTACACTTGATTTCATTGCCTAAAGACTTCCGCAAGTTCAAGTCTATGCACATGTACGATATTGTTGTTAAGAATCGCAACGTATTTGAAGTTCGAGATGTGTAAACACCCTTAGTCCCTTACACCCATACATATATATGTGTGTCTACGATTGGTTTGCGAACTTTGCGTGTTGTTAGGTGATGTAGCGTGCATCATCTTCGGACAAGGGTTTGTTGTTTGACTCAGGTTTAATTCCGTCATTTTGGGTCAAAAAGAGTCTATGTCCTATATGTGCAGCGGTGATATACAGTGAATCACCAGGTGTTTATGAGGTTATAAGGATTGTTTGATTTTGTGGATTAATTTGTTTTAGTCGTTTGAAGGTTTGTTGTTCTAATTTGTAGAGGGGTTGCTTTGGTTAGCTAATTCATATTGTTGTTGTGTTGTTTATTTATCTCATGAATGTGTCCTTTGGGAAAGGATGGACATTGTTACTGTTTGTAAAGATTAGGGAGTGATTGAATTGTGTTTTGTAACATGACTTGAATGGTTAATGTACAATTTGGTGTTGATGATTGAGAATAATAATGGTGCAAGTTTCTTTGATGATAAACATCGAGCTAGTAGCCCTCTTATATATGTTCACATACAATTTAGTTCGTTTCAATTCACAGTCGATGTACTTGCTTGTATACAATAATTTTCCTTGAACTTCTCTCGGTGCAAGAGTTTGATTTAATAATTAGATTTTCTTTTTGGTTCACTTCGATCACCAATCCATATATAACAATGATGAGATGAATAGATGATCATAAATTCATAACTATAAGTTATTTTTAATTAAGATAATAATTACTGTATAAGTTTTAGTGACTTCTTTTGTAATTATTATTGTTGATCTTGTTATAGAAATTTATGTTCACGAAATCTCGTATGAGATAGTTTCATCTGAAATGATTATAAAAACTGCTCCGTATTATTTATAATGATAATATTACTATTATTATTAGAATTTTTCCGATCATTTTTACATCGATTTTATGTGTGTGTATGTATGTGTATGTAGTGTAGCATTGTCTAATTATCAATTTGGTTTAGATATTGTTGCTAATATCCATTGTATTGTCTTCATTAAGTTATGATGCATAAACGTCAATGTGTATAGGTTCAAGATTGTTAATGTGCGAAGAAATGTGTCAATTAGATGCTTTTCAATGGTAGCTATTCACTGAATCCTTGACATAAACGTTGTGTGACAATTGTCTCCATTTTCTTTAAAAGAAAATTAGCATCTTTTATCATAATTTGGTTAACAGAACTGGATCCGATAAAGTTGAAGAATAACTTTACATGGTTAATCCATCATCCAATAATCTGTC
Source organism: Spergularia azorica (assembly GCA_038382645.1). Taxonomy (NCBI): domain Eukaryota; kingdom Viridiplantae; phylum Streptophyta; class Magnoliopsida; order Caryophyllales; family Caryophyllaceae; genus Spergularia; species Spergularia azorica. The sequence goes on from JBBYHQ010349880.1 coordinate 3,812, forward strand.
AAACATGTATTATTGGGTATCATTTTTGATTTGCAGTTTTTTGATTTTTTGGAAAACCAAAATCATAATTTTCAGCAAAAAAAAAGTGGTTTTCAGTTTTCAATTGGGCGTTTTAATTTTTTTGATATGACTACTTCATACTAACCTCCTACCAAAGACTACTTCTCCCCCTTTTGTTTTGATGTTTCGACTGACCATATTGAGAGTTATTTCTAGACCAAATGAATCGTTCATTTGTTGTAAAAATCAGTACATGATCTATTATGCATTGCATTCTACCAAAACCACTTGATTTTAAGGTATGTAGGTCTTTCGTTTGGTCTAAAAGTAGACCACAATATGACCGGTCAAAATAACATTTCAAAAGGGGGAGAAGTTTTTGGTACGAGTAGTATCCTACAATGAACCACCACAGTTATTTTTATAATTCATTTAACAAAAATTCGTAATACAAAAAAAAAAGTTGCAATTTTGAATACGGTAATGACACCGAATGAGTAGATTTTCGGTCACGCATACCGAAAAATTTAGATGTTGACAGTTGACACTAGTGAGTTGAGATTGAGAGCAAACAATTGCGCGAGTCGTGGAGAGAATCACTGGGCATTGATCGACGTCGTTTTCCCCGCCGATTTGAACTTTTAAAAATTTCCAATCACACTCTTCGCTACCAAAACTTCGCTTCACTGAGAACCTGCTCCCCACCTTAATTTCCAGCACAAAAATAAAAATTCCCCAAATCAATTCAAAAACCCTAACTTCAATTTCGCAATTATTCATACTAATAATGACGACCTCCGATTCCGCTGTTCATCCTCTCTCTCCCTCGGTTAGCTTTCTTCAACTTCACTCTTCCTCACATCTTATTCAATACGTTGCTTTTGAAATTGAGAAATTCTCCTAATTTTTGTAATTTTTTGTTGCAGAAGAAAGAGAATTTGCCGCTTTCTAAATCCAAACTCGACGTATGATTTTTATGTTTTCCTGAATTTTATCATTCAATTCAATTCAATTTTGTGCCAACATTTTTAATTTAGTTTGATTTAGTTGAATTATTATTGTTGTTGATTATTTTTGGGGGGATTTTAGGAATTAATGGAATCTAGGTCAGAAATTTCCAGTAGGATTCAAAGTTTGAAGCAGGTGTGTTCTCAAATTTCATCTGATTTTGTCATTTTTGTTATGGAAATTGGGAATTTGTTGTTTTTGATTGGAAATTTGGAGTGTTTTTATTGGTTCAGGATTTGCAGAATTGGAGGAGCAAATTAGATACTCAGGTGAAGAGTCACCGCGAGGTAATTTTCGCGGTTCTGTATTTTTCGATGTAGAAAGAATCAACTCTTGTTAAGTAATAGTGTTGCGTGTATTGCTCGGTTTAATTGGACTGCGTGTGTTCATTAGAACATATAATTGCTTCGTTTTAGTTTGGAATTCGGAAATCTGTTATATGGATGCTAATGTCGAAAAAGGGGATTCACAAAGAGAGTAGGGGTAGTTTTTTTAAATGAGGTTGGGAGAAAGATGGGTCATTATGCTTTTCTTAAGATACCGTAATTCAGCCCCGTGTTTTTATATTAACTTGAACGGAGCTGAAGTTTTTGGATTTCATTTTGTGAAAGTACGGTCTTAGCTCGTTTCTATTCAACATACAAGTGGAGTTGTCCTAAAAGTTTGATGCAATTCGGGACATATATGTTGCTTATATGCTTTGTTACTTGAAAATGCTCCTTGGATAGTTTTGGAAGGCGTTTGTATGGCTTGAGAATGGCCATGCGTCATGTAATTCTGCCTTCGTAAAGTACTTTGCTTATGATTTGATTCTCGACTCTGTTGGTTCAATTGTATGATGGTGCTATTGCGAAGTTGCCCTAGAAACCCTCTTGCATGATCGTAGTCTATCAATTGGGCCATGAGCCCGATTTAGTATGGAGAACTCTGATGTTGCATCTCATGATCTCAATACTCTGGTATTTGTCTTCTATGTGTGGTTTCATCTTTCTACGTTATTCTAGTTAAGCTAATCTGAGATGAATAAAAGGGATGCTTTATTGCGTTGTAATCGTGATTTTTTGAGAAATGTAGTGGTATGACAAAGATTATTAAGCGTCAAAGTCATGGTTAGAGGACCAGGCTCATATCATATACCAAACTTAAGCAACGTCAGTTAGGCTTTGTGGGAGCGCACTTTCCTTAAATAGATGATATACTGGTTTGATGAATGCAGTTAGGTTGGATGTTCAACAGGTTGTTGAGATCTCATTATGTGGTATCTTCAACTGGCTTGACTTTGTCCATTATTCTGTTGAAGTTTCCTGAAAACACTTACTTGTTACGTCAATATGTCATCAAGGTTTTAAAATAATTGGATGGATGAAATCACAGATTCTGTGTAGGTTCTTAATTCTGTATGAGTTTGTTTGATAAAATTGAGCCTGCCATTCAAATTCCTTCAAACTAAGCAGTGTGAATAGACAAAATTTTGAGTTGTTACTGAACATACCCCACAGTAAAAACTAAAAGATAAAAAAAAAAGATTCAGTATGATGCACGATGGTTGTGATGGAGCCTTCTGTTTGTGGGCTGAGATCTTAGTTGAATAAGGGGGTATCTTCAGTACGTTGAATTTGGTGTGGGCTAGAGGATTCTCATCTTATATTTAATTCTACATTTCTACTTGAACTAGTTGAAACCTGGATCAGTTGACTTCTACTATTCCGTTGACATTCTTCCTCGAGTTCCTCCTTCTTCCCCCCTTGTTAGAAAAAAAAAAAAAAAAAAAAACAAGAATCTAAGTGGAGCTCTTCTGAAGATGTATAGTTTCCTATTTTTGGATCTATCTAGTTTTTGTTTTTTATTTGTCGAAGTGTTACTGCAAGCATAGGATTATCTAAAGCAAGCAACCTACCAGTCTGCTTGCCTATGTGTTAGTTACTAAAGAAAACAACCTACCAGTTTAGGAATCATTTTAGTAAAACTAACACAACAGGGCATATGATTCAAGCATGGTACATTCGATGTTGCTTTTAGGAAGTTTTGTGTACTTTTAACAAACACTTTTGAGTTCTCTTCGAGTATGCAAGTAAACGTTTATGGCAGTGCTGACTGCAACATCTGTTCTTTAATCCTCAATAGGGAGTCATTTTACAAAACAGAAACTTCTTATGTTGTTCGGGGTTCACCTTATTCAGTATGGAGAAGGTTTTTCTTTTTTCTGGTAGAGAAAAGTACATTTTCCTTTTGTTTTACAACAGTTTTTGCTTCTCTTGAAATTGGTTCTGTTACTAAAAATCTTCAGATCTCCACAAGACTGGTGTTTTTGAGTCACCGCCCTACTGGTTTTCAAGTTATGAAGCGTGGTTTGAGTACACAGCTTGTACTTGATAAGCAATTTCATTTCTACAAATTAAATGATTCCACACGCCTAAACAATGGGTGTTTAGATCATAAAATGTGTTACTTAACCTATAACACAATCAAAGTTCAATCACATCGACCATGGCCATCCTCAGGATTTGCATTGCCACATTGGTTCTGCTATTTGGTCTATAGCTTCTGTCTTTGGAGTTGAGCTTCTTGTGGTTTTGTAGTCCTAATATAATTTGAACTATTTTTTGTTTTTATTTGGTTTGTGCAATTGCAATACCACGATTCTAAATCAGTGCTTGTCCTTGTTTGCAGGAGCTTACTGAACTCAGGAAATCTCTGGATGTTGAAGTAACCCAACTGAAATCAGTATGTGATCTTTCTCTGGTTAAGGATTCTCCCCCGTGCCTATAGCCCTGACTCCGCTTCCAATTAGCGTCTCACTCACATTGTTGAGAATTCTTTACACCTGTGTTTAGGAATTTCAAGAGCTGAGGACGACTCTTCAGCAGCAACAGGAAGATGTAACTGCTAGTTTAAGAAACTTGGGGGTAAGCATTTCTCATTCTGTTTCGACAATGAAAACTCTGTAATAATTGGTTCATTCTTTCCTAGGCTAGTAAGCTAGTTAGGATATGAAAGTACCAATTAGTTCAGCATATAGATGCAAAGCTGATTGTTGTGCGGATTTGTGTAAATGATCAGCTACAGGATCCTCCCAAAGATGATCAAACCGCGTCAGCTCCTCAGGTTGATAACGACACTGGCAGCATTGAATCTGGTGAACTGGTACCTTCAAGTGGCGGCAGCAGGGCAGAAGACTCTGCCATGGAAGAAACTGAGACCGAAGTCGAAGTGTCCTCTGCACAGAAGCATGATGACAAGCAGAACGAGCCCTAGATATATCTATTGGATCCTCATAATGTAACTTTCTTATTAGTTCTGAGGGTAGTCATGTATTGGTGTCGAGTTCGGGATCATATGTTCTGAGTTCTGTTTCGTTCTAATGTGATTTCATGTCAGTGTGCAGTAGCATATCATGTGTAGATTTGAAATGAAAACCATTTGTTACCTCCTACGTATCAGACATAGATCTGTAGAGTTCTTTTCCTACCCTCTGATGTCTCATACTTGGGCTTTTTTTAACTTCTTTTTGTGGAGCGTTAACCGGTTAACCCTACTATGTTCTCACTTCTCAAAGCTTGTTCTGGAGATTTATTCACGATTTACGTGGTTGACTTCTGTGTTAGTTGAATCAGTTTCAACACTAAGAAATTTATGGCACGTACTCGAATGTAGGTACATTAATTTCCGAGGAACGTATTTTTTCCTATACCCTATTACTTGTTTGTGGTAACTTTTTTTTCTCTTTAGTGTGATGTACTTTGGAATTATTGGACCACTTTTTTTTTATTCTGTGAGCTTAAAATTGACTAAAATAATCAAAAGTCGATATCACAATCGCGTTCACGATTTAAATAGAGCACACTAATGTCAAGTTATACGTACTAAAATCGGCAACTAGATAGAGAATTAATGTAAACAAGTAAGTTTTGTGTGGCGGAGCGCCCGAGTATGCTATCAATTGATAAGGACTTTTGCAATAGATAAATTCAAGTTGACATATAAGACAACTTACCCAAACATGGTTGGACAAGGACACCTTGCTACTTGCTACTTGCTAATATAAGTTGACTACGAATTTGTCTCTTCTTTTATGTCAACCGTTTCCTCTTGTGACATGTTAACCTATTATCATAAGCAAAGGGTGTGCAATTATATACGGAGTAGTTTGCTTATTATAGGTGAAGAGGAGAAGCGAGTAAGACAAAAACTAGACATAAAATGAGCGTGTTTTTCTAAGAGGATAATCTTTGTAATTTTGAAGGGGGACGATCGATGGACTATATGAATTCATTTACAAAAGTTATCATAATTTTCAATTTAGAGCAAATTTAACATAGTCTCGATTTCGATGTGATCTGATTCAAAGCAAATGTAACCTTTCTTTTTTGGTTTAGAAGTGGTAAAATATGGGTAACCTTATTTATTACTGTATTTTGGATTTGTTTGCAACCAATTGTTTATTGACTCCTTAATTCTTGTTATCCAATAATCAATTCAATTTAGATAGAAGGAATAACTCAGAATCTCAAGACATATACATACAATAGGTTTCTTGTTGTTCAATGAATCTTCACTCCAATCTTTTTTTTTTTTTTTTTGGTGGTCTTTTTCACTACAATTTAAGTTTATCAACTGAAGTCTTCCACAATTCAATAAATCACCCTTAAGCTCGTCTCATATCGACATAAAATTTACGAATTTAACACTACTACCATTTCAATCAATTCACTAATATACCACCATCATCGCTGATGTATAGCATATACTCGTCGCCGTTAGAACTATAGCTACGCCGTTTCTATTTATAGATTATTAAAACTCTCGTATCTGTATTAGAAAAATAATGTGTTCCAAGTTGGCTGATTAAGAATCAGAATCAGATTCAGATTTCTGAATTGATGTGTAGGAAGGTCTCCGACTCCACAACGTCATCCCAAGTACTACAAACAAAACAACAACAAAAACCACTACTAATTAAAATCGTATAATATAAAGTTTTTATTTCATCAACAAAAAATCACCCTCTCCTCCTCCACTCAAACTCTCCCTCTTCAAACAAACTGACCCATTCAACTTATACTCACCCCCCTTCGTTTTTATTCATGTTCTTCAGATATTCTCCCTCTCTCATTTGTAGCTTCTTGTTCACTCTTCTCCTCACTTGCCGACTCCTTCTTTTCTATAATCTCTTGTTTCTTTGATCAGGGTTTCCTTTGTTTTTGTCTGGAAATCAACAAATTCCAGCTGAGTTTCTCAGTTTTTGTTCAAAGGTTTGATTTTTATTCAATTTTCTGTGTTATTTTCTGCATTTGTTTTTCTGGGTAATTCTCAATTTTTGTTCTTGTTTGATTATAGCTAGAAGTTGCTAGGGTTGTATTTTGTTTAATTTAATGGGTTTTTTATTTGTTGGAATTTGATTATTTGTGGAGTAGTAATTGAAATTAGTCAAATTCTCTGATAATTTGCTTTTATTAATACCCAAATTTTGGTGGATTGTAGAGGAAGTTTTATGTGGAGTAATTATGTTGATGACCATATTAGTGAAAATATTGTCATTGTTTAATCTTTACATGATAAGAGTTCAGGTAATTTTGTGTATTAATCCTATGTGTGTTTTGCTGTGTGTAATAGTATGTATGTATGCATCATCAGTGGACTTGTTCGAAGGAGAATCGGACGAGCCCGGTCGAGTTTGGATTAGTTATGCATCCTATCTATGCTTATATGATTGGTAGTAACATTTAAGGAAGCTGTTAGCCAAGGTGTAATAACTGAACATCAAATTTAGGGTGTTAGATTCAGGAGATTCAGGAGATTGCGTGAAATCGGATAACTTTATTGTTAGAAAAGATGGCTAACAAAGGTGGGCATTTGAATGTGGTGAAGCTTTGTTGGATGAGGGGAGTAAATTCTGCAGGTTGTAGACTTTTGTGAGGGATTGAACTGGCTCGAGGAACAATCTGATAAAGAATGGAGGAGGATTTGGTATTTTGGTGTCTTGCATTTGCTACGCTTAGCCGTATCTTTTCTGTTCACCTAGGAATTAAGATTCTTGGATTTTATCCTCTTTACTCCGAGGAATTACCGATAGTTGCTTGGTAGCTACTGGAGAATTGCCATCGGGGCCATCGGCATGGCTACTTACCTACTGGCTAGTCATCCGATGATAAAAACGTGGGCGATAGCGTCACTTAAGGATTTCGGTTTCTATGTATGGCTAGTTACCTACTTGTCTATTGTCTTCGCTTTTCCTAGTTCCTGTCAACCAAACGTTATATCAGTATGGAAATAATGGAATATGTGGCCACTTGCTCTAGCAAACACAAATATACCAAACTGAGAATCCGTTGCCCCCCCCCCCTCTCCCGGAAGACCATAAGAAGCCAACATCATTCGAAATTTATAAGGAAAAGCTGTTTCCTACTCTTAATTGAATAATTGCCATTAATATCTCTTTCCAATATTCCTTATCCTTCTCGATATAGGATTTCCTTTTCCCGTTTCCATTCTTGTGAGGTTAAATACTGTAGACGATTGCCCGGCGTTAAGCTGTAGAGCACAATTTATTTTGGGTTAGGTCACTCCCTTTCTGGAATTTTCACACCAATTTCTTGCTTGTGTGGCTGGTGGCTAGTCAAATAAGCTAATATTATTACTAAGGTAGTGAATTTAACCTATGTCCATCAACCTGAAAATAGAAAACGTCTCCATTCTGATATTCAAGACCCAAGGACATGTTTCTTGATATGCTTGCAGCGTCTGTTTAGGCTCTTTTCTGCGCGTAATTATATTAAAAATATATAGTTGTGATAAAAGTTCAGGAAATTGCCCTAGGAAATGTGGTTATTGTTGCAGATTCAGTTTCATAGATACTTGTAAGAAGTGTTGTAGGGAGTATAGATGTAATATTTACATGTTCTGCTTGTGAAGTTTTGATTTTTTTACTACATAACACTTGCTTACCTTAATGAGAAGGTTACTCTTCCTATGCTATATAATGATGGTTTAGTGACATCCAGTATGAATTGTCAATTTCCACAAAGATGCATCCGTCGTGGATAATCATTATTGTGTGTAACTTAGATACCGGTATTTATAATCAATTTCGTATATATTTGTAAAAATTACTAAGTAAGAATATTTGTTCTTTCTCCAGGCAAAATGTTTGTGGAACCTCTTTGTTCTGCTGAAGGAGAAATTAAGGTAAGCTTTGGA
>JBBYHQ010349891.1:0-12015 GCA_038382645.1 Spergularia azorica
GAATTGATGCTGGTATGTGAATAGATAAGTGGTACAGAAATTCATACACTAAACTTGAGTACTTTCTTCCTCTACTTTTGTTTTTTTTTAAATATATCAGCTATTATTTGAGCTTTGATTTGATAACAGGTGTCTAATTTCGTTATTGTTAAAGTTTATTGGCGTTTGCTTCTTGAAGCATAAAGACAGAGTTCCTTCTCTTTTTCTTAGTGTGCGAGATCATTATTCGCTGAGCTCTGTTTTCCGCTATTTAGCCTTCTGTTAGCAGTTTCAAGCATGGTTTTGATATCTGGTGTTGCCCCTAGGTGAATGATATAATTGTATATTCCTGCACATTTTTGAAGATCTCTTTTTTTCCCCATGAAGGTTCAGTTTGTTTCAAGTTGTTTACATATATGCCCATACTGTGTGCTGTGCTGTGACTTGTGAGAACTCGAGCAAGTTGAAATTTGAGAGGTTAAGTATGGTAGAGGTGCCGTCATCTTGAGATATCTGCTCACTGAAGTGTTAAGGTGTGTATTGCTGATTTGTTGGCCATGGCTTATGAGATGAAAGGATTAGGGGCAAGTTTTTTGTTTATACTTAAATACACTGATGAATTACTTAAGTTCTGGTAATTCATTAGTATGCCTGATAGTTGTCAAAAAATGTCTCGAGTAGAACTGCTATCTAATGCTTGGACAAAACATATGATTATTTAGCATATTTATTTACTATGCAATTGAAATCTGTTTCGAAGCATGTCCTCTGTCCAATGCCAGTACAGTTGGTCTGACTTATGGTATTCTGTTTCCTCCAGAAGCTGAGCAGGGTGCAGCAAAATGTTTTTATTATGAAGAATTGATGTTTACTTCTGTATGAGGTCTGGTGCTTATAGTACGAAAGAGGAAGATTAATAGGGAGAACAAAAGCTGCCACCCACCAGCAGAGACTTTTTGCTAGCTGAGTTATATTTTTTGGTACTAACTTGATTTATCGGCTAAATGGCCTCTATGAGATGGAGTGGACACTTTTGCTGTTTTGCAGGCTAGGTTTATGTATTTCCTCTGCATGACATCAATGTGATATATTTGGTTACACTAGTCTTCTTATGATTATTTTTTGTCTTCACTTGTGCATTTTGTGTAGGATATGCCTAAGTCACAAGTCACCAGTATAACCTAGTAATAAGAGACTTGAATAGGATTGTGGAATCTCAGCTTTCTAACAGTGGGATTTCTGGAAAGATAGATGATATACTAAGGGGGTTAGCTGATCAGCTTCTCAAAAGTATGAAACTCTATTTCTGAAGTTTATTGGTTTTTTTTAATACCTGCCTTTATCCACAGGGATTCTTAGGTTTCCTTGTTCTGGATCTTCTCCATTTATACACTAGTGATGGTGTGTTGTGTTAACTTTTAGAGAAAATTAGTCAGAAAGCAGTGGCAATATTCCAGTCTACTTTATGATTTTATTCTGTGTAAATTTTTTACAGTCTTATGACTCTTATCTTTGTGCTCTATGATGATGGTCTGGCTAGTTTTGATCCGCAGTTTCGGCTGATAGATCATGCTAGGTCACAACAGTGGGTATAAATGTTTTTTGTAGATTGTTGTGTATTAAGATGTTGTCTCCTGCCCCGGCTTTCTTTTGTATGAATTGTTGTGTACGAAGATGTCATATTTAAGATACATTTTGGAAACGAAACTACAATTGATTGTGTTGTGGAGTTGGAAAGAAATTAAATAAGCATTGAATGAAAATTACTTATGAGTTGGAATCAGAAAAGTGATGGAATGTTTCGTTTTTGAACTTTGGTTCACTATAGGTAGCACATGAACAGAGTATTCTCTGACTTAAGGAGTGTCATGGTTCAGTCATGGTCTTTGCAAGTCTTTATCTGCATAATATTTGGACTGCTAGCTTCTCTTTGGAATTTTTTTTGGCAAGTGGTCTTCGTCTACAGATATACTGAGTTTAGTTTTGGTTATTTTTTCTGCTTTTTCATCATTCAACAATGAAGTGATGTAGATGTTGATGTCTGTAATTATTCCTTTTCTCCTCTAGTGGATCCTCTTATATGACAAAACATGTTTCTAATCTGTACTCTTTTACGGTATTATGTATCTTTGATGGCATGTCATATCCTGCATCCCTGTTACACTTGAGACTTGACAGTCGCTCTAGCTTATATTCGGAGTCTTCTCAAACGTAAATCTCTTGTATTGTGAAGATTTCTGTTGGCACAAGCTTCCTATTATTGATTTTTGAACCTTGTGTTGTGTGTGCTGAATTTTGGTAATGCCATATTGCCATGAGTTTTCTTCCTGTGTTGAGATGTGTTTTGCATATTTTCACGAACATCCTTTGTGCTATTCATGTTGGAGGTGGGGGTTGGTAAGGTGGGCATCTTGAATCTCAGCGAAACACTGCCCCCCTCCCTAGGCAACTAGCTTTTGTGAAACTTGAAGTTTTGGCACTTTAACAATCTGAGACTTTGAGGAGGTGTAGCTCGAAGCACGTATCTCATCCTTTTTCCTTTGTGGAGGTAGAACGTTGGTTGATTCTCACTGAGTGGGTTGGGACTTCTGACATGTGTTTTTGCATGTCAAACTTTTCCGGTCACCACTGATAATAAGATGTGTTTTGACATTTTAATTTTGCTACCTGGAACTATGGTGGCCATATCTTGGCCCTTTCTCCTTTAAGTGACTTAATTCTTAGAAGCTGATCTCCATGCTTTGATCACTTCAGAGTTCAGAATATGCCTTTCCTTTAAGTGTGCAGTTGCTCTTACTGGTGCAGAGACTTTCAATGTGTGGGTGGCACTTTGCTGATTTTATATGTTGCTGGCTCGAGAATTCTGTGCATGTCATCGGCTCTTTGCTCATGTAACTGTGTCTTTAGTTCAAGCACCTTTTCTTCAGAAACAACACTTTTCGGAACCAGTGAAACGCTTTTCTTGGTTTGTTTGAACTTGCTATTTGTGGTGATTGTGTTTTGTCTGGCCTCGTTTGGATACATGCGAGATTGACCCCAGAGAGGCTGAAGGTTCTGAATCATTAGCATTATGGGGCTGTGGTGTTGGTAATCTTGTTTTCTCATGGTTGTTTTGGAATCAATGGTTTACTGGCATGCGATTACATTGTTTGGCATGTTTGGCGTCCATGCTACATGTATGAATACTCATTTTTCAAGGACTATACAGTTTAAAGCTGTCTCATTTGCCTACAGTTGTGAGTACCAGACACTCGGGTGTTTGTAATGTTTGCTGAGAGTAGAATTGAGATGAGAGACATTTGTTTCGCAGATTCTTTGTGTTGTTTTATCTTGTGCTACATTAAAGATCTAGCCATTTGGTACATGGTTTTCCAAGGATAGACCTTTGAGATCATTGTAGTATCGTTGTTCCATCGGAATAAGATGGATGATGAGTTGATGACTGTGTACAGGATACATTTTTGCTGAGGAATGCGATTACCATTGTGATTGTGGACTCTTTACGGCATCAGTTTACTTATTTGTGTATTTTGAAGTGAGGGGGCATGAAACCAGTCCTGTGGAATTTTGGTTTGCTTTGGAGTAGTTATCTTTTCTGATGCGCTGATAATACGATGTTAGGGTCCCTTTTTATGTAATTTTCGGTAAGTTACAGATGAGGCTGAGAGCATGAATTATCACACTATTCCGGTCGTCTTTTGGACGTTTAAATGGCAGGCAGACAGCTTTTTATTGTACTGGTTGAATAAGCAAGCAGCTCCAATGTAGAAAACAGTGTGCACGTGCATAAAATACTTTTATGAATGAAAATAAACAGAGGGGAATCGTTTACTTATGCGCGAAAAAGATCTTTGATGCATGAAACTGATCTGTGTTGGATGGGGAGCGATTTCCACCACTGCTTGAAGGTGGATTCCTCCAAGAAAATGTCCCTACCCAGTAGCCCATTTTGTGCCCATCGTGATATGTCTCGTTCCAGGTCGATGATTCTCTGCAAATCATTTTCACTGAGTTGTTTGTTACAGGTTTGAATGCGGAGCTCTTCAACCTCAGCCCAGAAGCATGATTCTGGTAGGGACACAGGCCTCATTTTGAGTGCATGTTCCAGCCATTTCTGTGTGTATCTGTAGCGTGATGGTCTGGCTTTGTCCATGTATGGTCCTGTGTCCTCGTTCTTCAAATGTCGATAGTAGTTGGCGATATCCAGAGGCTCAACAAGGCGCCTGTACCTGGTGCCTATCTCAATCCACTCTTTCTGCCCTTCAAACTCCTCAGGTAGCTCAAACCTTTTCAACATTTCGATTATTTCATCCCATATGCCTGCTAGTTCCAGTCTTCTTATATTGGTCTTGAAGTCTTCTGTCTGCTTTTGCAATTTAAAGGCGTCATAGTAGCCTACTCTTCTTACCTCACAGTCGGCCTGATACCTTTCCAGGCTATTGAGTGCTTCTTCGATTTTGTTCTTGTTGCTGGTGATTTTACTTTGGTTTCTCGCTCTCTGTATCTGTAGTTCTCCTGTGGCTCGAAGGCACAGTCTAGCTCTTGCACTCTGAAATAATTCACCAGCACAGTTTATAATTAGCGGGTACTTGCAGAGTTGCAGTCCCGAAAGCATTTTTAGGAGAGATCAGCAAGAGTCAAGAACTCACCAGGCCAAGATTGTCCAGGGCAGTGCTGATGGCTGAATTTTGGCTTCCTGCCATGCCGTCTGCTGATAAAGGCATCACTTCTAGATGCTCTAGATGAGTTACAGTCGGCATGGCAAAGCTCCCGAGTAATTCATGCTCATACAAGAGATGAGCTCTCAAGCCCTTTTGCGCCATATCTGCCCACTCTGCTTGAGAGCTTAACTGTAGACAGTAAAATAGTATTTGGAGAACTGCATCTGGGTTATCCACTGTGATAAGATTCTCGTTGCCTGAGCAGAAGACATAGGTCCCGAAAGGCCTGTAAGGACTAAGCTCAACGAAGTTAGTCACGTTTTCCAGAAGCAGATTTGTAGACCCCATGAATTTGCAGGCTGCGTGACTTGTAATTGCGGAAGCATTCCTCACTACAGTCAGGAAAAATCGTGAAGTTTCAGCAGCTGCAGCAATGTAATCACTAGAGTAAAATGGGGATTTTGGATTCAAGTAGTGGAGAATAGGCTGCATCTCTTGCTCTATAGCAGAAAGAGGAGCAAGGGAAATCCGTGGCACTATGTCATATCTCATGACAAAATGTGTAAAGTGTTGACACCAATGTTCTCGTTTCAGGGCACGGTTGAAAATCGCATCACCAACAAGAGGAGATCCGAAGGTGACACAATGGGGCGCGAATTGGTCTGTGCGCCTCTGACTCCTGCTTTCCAAGGACCAAAGAGTTGCAAAGATGGCCATTGGTGCACCAGAAGAATGTCCTGTAAACACTATCTGCTTATTTTCTGCTGCAGCTTTTTCCACCTGAGAAACATTCTCTTAGCCACATATTTGCTGTACCTGCTAGGCTGCTACCACTATATATACAGTATATTTCTAATACAAATAAGATTTCAGTACCTCATTTTTGAGTGTGGAATTTGCCAGAATCGCTTCAAATCTTCTAAGAAAAGCTTGGTTCACCCTTGCAGCTTGATTACTGCCTATAGTTTTGAGGGAAGGAAAGATATTCAGGTTGATCTTGGCATCTCCGAAAGGCGCATGGGTGAACCAGTCACCCGAATTCCATGACCCTGCAAACCCAAAGATCATTTCGGACGAGAAACTTCTGGCTTGCTCACAAACGTAGAGCGATGCTGATCTATGAGCTTCCATAGATACGGCGCAAGCTCTACCGATCACGTCTTCGTTCAATCCTATACTCTCTCGTACCAGACCCCCTGCCATATCCATAACAATTCTCTCTTGTACCAGGATGGTAAAGCTTCCTTCTTTTTGTGACAAATTAAGCTTGTCTAGGAAGTGTTTGGCGTGCAATATAACATTGACTTGAAATAAAGGTAAACGGTTGTCTTCGTTTTGGTCATGGAATAATGTGATGAATTGTTGATTTGTTTGGTCTTCCACTCAAATTATCACAAGCGTAGTTGCGTATGAAAATCAAAGTAATGATTGATATTATGATTGACTCGTTGACTTAGGACTTAGGCTTAAAGTTCCTTTCACCTTGTAACTCACGTTCGAGCCTTTTTCGGACATCGATCAATCACATCACTCGAGCGCTTCACATCTTCTCTTATCTCTCAAATTAGAAGATGTGCCACAAATAATGACTCTCTTTTCTAGGATGTCGGCTGGTTAGGCAGCTATTAAGCATTTTTTCTTCGGTGCAAGACTTTGCCAATGGTGTCGTTGTCCAAAGAAAAATTAATTAATTAAATCCTAGAGTTTGAATGTATGTTTAGTGGAGTGACGACTCCGAATCATATTCTCAGAGCTGCCCTTGTTTGTGGAAATTAAAGAAGTTCTGTTATTACAAAAAAAATAAAATAAAAAAAATACAGGACTGATCATGGAAGACATGAGACCAGTAGACGACCACTCCCTAACAAACGATACGACAAAGCTTCTTGTTACCCTGAAGCGTAAGGGCCTAAAACAAGTTAGAGATGAGGTTGGTAGTAGTTCTAGTTCTGACAAATCTACTAGAAATTTGCGATCATTCAACAGCTAGGCGTCTCCTCTCACAATAATCTTCTTCTTCACCCAAGTCTAAATGCTTCTTCATCGTTACACCTATAAGCTCTGAAAGGAATACGAATCGGTTAGACAAGTTTTAAACTAAAACGGTATAGAGTATACATATACTATCGAGAGTAATAAAGTTTAAAAAGAGATAAACAACACACCTACAGCCGGGAGCTTCCGGGTGTGTTGAATTTTTAGAGGGGAGGAGAGTAAACATGGAGAAGTATTTTCTGTTAACACTTTCTCAATTTAATCTCATAATAACTTTGCTCTTATATAGCCTTACAAACTTAATAACAAATAACAACTAAACCCTACAATCTAGCAAACTTATCTCACTCACGTTTGACTCATACTAGTCCACTAATTATTCAAATTAGTGGCTATAATTCAGGAACTTCTAACAACTAATCTTGACTATTTTGGTGCATAACCAACAGGGTGTACTCAGCGGAAGCAACGAGACTTACCTTTTCAGTTGAGGTAGCCGTTGTTTGCCTTTCATAAATGAGAAGGTCATTGACCTTAAGGACGGCAACTCCGATTTTGGTTGTTTGGAGGTAGGGGACATCGGAGTCGCCGTCGGCGACTGCAAAAGAAAATGCTACAAGGTCTTCTCGGAGGGCAGCTAGTGAGGGGAGATAACTTTGGAGAAGTTAGGGAGACGGTAAGAAGATAGGGGAACAAAGTGGAAGCGGGAGGGGCTGTCGAAATCGACCTTGTAGGAGGTGAGAGGGGTACCTTGTTGACAAGGTGCATAGCCAAAGCAAATGGTACAGGCGAATTTAGCCTCCCCGTAGAAGGGGAGAGGCTCGGAACATAAATGCCAAGTCTTATTAAGAGACTCGTACCTGAGAGAAAATAGGCTAATGTCGCGGCCGTAGTCGGCGCCAAGCGACAAAAAAAGAAAAGAAAAGTGAAGAAGACTTGGGATCAGCAGTATAGCCGGTAACGATGTACGAAAAACATTCGTCACCGAAGGTTTCAAATGGAGGGAAATCAGGGAGAGGAGGAAGGGGATTCCACGAGACACCGAGAACCTCAATTAGAGGCTGCGCCTCGACAAACAGAGGGTTGAAATGGGCAAGGGTGGTGGATATGGCGTATAAATTGACGCCGAGAGACAAAAGTATAGGTTTTGTTTTAGAGGCGTTCAACGAAGGGGCGGGGATAAATGTAGGTCGATCGGGATTGAGGTCATACCTCCAAACTTGAATCCCACCCCCAACCATGAATACGGTATTAGTATCATGGACATAAGCAAAAGTAGGATTGGGCACAACTGGCACATTATGAACTAGAGTTTTCTTTTCACCTGAGCTTACTGAGTACGCAATCAAATCGAAACCTACCTCATGTTGCTCCAGTATCAGAGATGTAATGTTCTTCAAGCTTTCCGCCATTGCTCCCCTCGCGTCTATTACTTTTCAAAGTCAATTTATTTCAAAAGTAACATGTTAATTTATCTAATTATTGTTTCTCTTTTTATAGGATCTTTTCTGGGCAACCAACCTTCTTCCCCCTTTCTGAGTTTCTTTAACATATAGATCAATGATATATTTCCTAATATATACTCCCTGATATTATAACGCCCTGATATTATTATTATATTAAAAGGAAATTCTGTTAATTGGGAACTTTTAGTGTGCTTTTGGGATTGGTAAATATGGAAGAATGAAAATTAGGGAAGTTATTAGCGCAAATTATACCATGCTCCAAGAAGCACAAGGAGCATGGTGATTCTCCTCACAATAAAGGAGTGGGGACCATATTTAAAATGATTTTTCATTTTTTAATATATGGTTCACACTCATCTATTGTGAGGAGGAGTACCATGCTCCTTGTGCTCCTTGGAGCATGATATAAGCAGTGAGTTATTAGCAATCCAACTGCTGAGCTAAGTTGAGTCGAGTCTACGAAACTGTACTCGTGCTCGTGCCTTCATTCTGACACCATTGATCTCATGATCAGACCAAATCTCATGAGATCGCAAAATCATACTCATTAGTCATTACCTGATATTTTTCCAACCCAAAAATTAGAACAACGGGGCGTGAATTGGCCTAGGCGCCTCTTACTCCTGCTTTCCAAGGGCCACAGAGTTGCACAGATTGCAAACAAACAAGAGTTTTCGAGGAAAACCAATAGAGTTCAACTTTGAGAGAAAGAGGCGTCATTGGGCATGATCTTCTAATTTTTGTCCAACTTCACTCCTCAGGTTGCGCTCTCTATGTTTCTTCCCTTTGGCTCACTGGTTACAAAAAATCAACAGCCAAGAGTGTTTAGTGAACTTCTGCTGCATAATCTAGATACCTCGACACGCAAGAAGTACTCTTTGGTGAGGAACAAGGGTAGCTGAGAACAACCGGATTAAGATCTTCCGCTTGTTGGATGATTGCAAAATTCCTGTAGAATTTGACAGGATTGCTTTTATCCTCGACTCCACTTGAATGACCTGTCACGAGTCACGATGGATTATTTTAGGCGTTCAACGTCTGCTAAATTAACCAACTTTAGCTGGTTCTCCTCTGCTCCTTCCTCTAAGCATCCGATAGAGTTACAGCCAAGAAACTTGTCATATGTGTTGGTACATTAAATAAGACGAGTTAACAGAACTTGACATATTGAAATAGAGTAATTTTTGAATGTCACATCATAAGTGGTATATACTTCAGGCAGATTTTTTTATCAGGATTGTCTAACAGTTGACACAGACACTTCTGACAAGTCATATGATCACAACAAGTATTCCTTTCGAAATGATTAATGTATGGCACAATCAAATGGCAAATTAACAGTAGATGTCCTGTGACTTTCCAAGAGAATTCATACCATTATCTGTACGTAGCTGGTCTTTCATCGATACTCAGATATCCTACTCTAATGAGTAATACTTGAACAAGTAGAATCTAGTTAGGCAAGATGACAGAAGGCTTCGGCAGGCATCAGTAGAAGAATAGTAATTCTCATTATTGTTGATCAACATAATATAATAGTAATTCTCTGTTTAGAATACTACAAACCTTACAGAAATTATTCAAATTATTTGTCCAGGAAAACTTGGGCGTATTCTTAATTTCTACTGATGTTGATGCATTTTGAAGTCAGACAGTTAGCCTTCTGGACTGACAAAACAGAAACAGTCAGGTTTCCTTTTCTAGCATACTCCACTGACTGTTGTAAAAACAATGGAAGGACTTGGTAAGAACTGACAGGCTACATCATTTCAAAAAGAAAAAAGGCGAATGGGAGATTTGATTCATGACTCTTGAAGCTAATACGGAGTACTATAACTAAATAGTCCAGTATCTAGCTCACCAAATTCTAACCCATCTTCAGAAAATGAGCATTTTAAGTGTTTAAGCATGCTAATGGAAAACTTATAGGTTTTTGTAGTACCTGTGAATTCAAGTTAAAATGTTGTCAGAAACACATTATCATCAAAGGGACCTTCCTGAACTTTAATAATTCCTGTCAGAACAACAAAAAGAATGCCATCAAGAATAAATTAAGCAGAGACATTTCTAACCCTAGTCTCTTTTTGTTGTATAGCATTGAGCCAGGAAACCTTCCTGAACTTTGATGACTGCTATTATTAGATTCTACTTTGTTCAAGTATTACCAAGTAGAGTAGCATATCCAAGGAGTCTAACCAATAATCTCCCAATCGTGAATGGGACCAAATCCATGACTTCTGTAATGCAGTCATGCAGACCAAAGGAGTTTATTAATGTATGTACAAGGCAGAAGAGCAACCGTCTCTGTTGGTTACAGTCTCAGATCAGAGATATTGTAGGGCAAACCGCAAACCCGATTTTTGGAAAATGTAAAAAATGAGGTAGATTATAAAGGCAAGAGTTGTTTGGTGGTGTATGTAGTTCATAGGACACAGGACTGTGATGGTTGAGTTTTTTTTATAATAGGTCGTGTTCGGACGAATTTCACGTGTTAGCTGTTGATGATAACTTTGTTGACGAGTTTTTTCATAGTAATTTCTAAGATGGTCTTCGTCTGAGAATTCTTTTTGCGGCGATAGTGGTACATTGCTACTATTCTTGTGCTAGTTGAAGACAGAATGTCATGTATCAATAAGTATCATGTATGTTAAACTCAGTGACTTTCTTTTGTTGTGTATGTGTGTGTAGTATGCAAGCATTTTCATGAGATTCTAGATTTTGGAAGCCTTTGAATTTTCTAGGCAACTAGCCGTTGTGTAGTATGCAAGCACTTGGGAACATAAAAATTTCGTTGAATCAAACTGTGATGCTTTAGTGACTGTCAAAGTGTCAATCATGGCCGAGAAAGTCCGATCAAATAACCGGGAACAGGATTTCGTCGGTGACTCTCCTTTGAAGGCGTTTGAAGGTAAGTCATGGTATCCGAGATCGGACATCGTTAGTGTAAAAGAAGGGTTGTTCTACTTATTTAAAACAACCATTTTTGCACCGTGCCTACACACTAGCACATATTCATGACTCATGAGACTGAAAACTACTGGTTTTTCTTCAACTCATAACTTCATAAGCACACCAGACCTCGAAAAATCTCTTTCATTACAATCTATGATAAAAGCAGTTTAATACAAACATCCATTGATCTAATACTACATAAGGTAGTTGACAAGATCACAACGTCAATAGATATCGTAACAATACATGTTCGATAAAAGTAGTTTAATACAAACATCCATTGATCTAATACTACATAAGCTTAGCATAATTAAATACAAAAGATAACTTTAACAATACCCATTCTTGAGAAAGCCAAATTGAAACTGGTTCAAGCTAGGCGCGATCACATTTGACACCAAAAATTGAATATAGTTGTTCATAATCCAAGCGCTCACAAAAATCCCCACCTATGAAAGCTGAAAGTAAAGGAAATGCTAATTAATACCGAGTTGTAAAATGAGCAATTGTAACATAATTAACTTTTAGAGTGGTGAAAGTAGTAAAGAACCCCCATACGTTTGCTCTTATGTGAAATCAACCCCCACATGTTTCAATTGTAACAATTGACCCCCATAAGTTTGTCAAAATGTGAAATTGAACCCTTCGCCAATTTCTCTTCAATTTCTCACCGAATTCTCACTCACAGTTACCATTTAAATATAAATTGTACATTGTATCATTGAATGGATACCGTATCACTATTAAGCCCTTCCCAAACCACTTCACTTTAAACCATATCAACAGAAGAAAAAGAAAAAACAAATTTCATTTTGCTGGGCACTCAGTTAACATTCATCCTTCCCAAACCATTTCACTATTAAATCTGATTATCTAAAAATGGTTCATTGATCTTTACCCCAATATAAATATATAATCAAAATTGCAATTTGTTTTTATAAGATAACTTATTCTAAGAACAA
>JBBYHQ010349902.1:0-12015 GCA_038382645.1 Spergularia azorica
ATTTGGATCTATTTCCCTTTAAAGTGTGTTTTTCTTTCACCTCAAATGTTGTTGTGTTTCCTTTGTGCATTAACCTCGAAATTCATTGCTAAGCGCTGGTTAAAATCTTGTTCAAGACTAACTGTGTCAAAAATGCGACAACATTTATTTAATAAGGAGGCCAATAAATTATATGTTGTGAGAATTGAGAACGACGCGAGTTTGAAATATTACTTTTATTTTAATCGATTTAATATATATAGAACAAATGATACTAGAATTAGACCTATACCGGAACGAATTAAGTGACCTCCTTCTACCATGGCTACCAATTAATTATCCTTCTGGCCTTTTTTCTTCGAGGTTTGAATTTACAGTTAAGTCATGAAACAAAAATTTTGCGACCCGAAATTCACTATTTTCCAACTCCGAATGACGTGCTAATTTTGGTTTTGACTTTACCTAATGAACGCGATGAATTGCATTAATCCGATAATTACTTAAATTCTAAAAATCGTGTAAAATATGCATTACGTGGACACATAGGTTATGATAAAGCAAAATTAATTTCACCTGACTAATTTTTAAATGAATATTTAATCCACTTCCTATAATTTTTTCGTCATTAACTTCGCTGCAAACTGTTACAACTTACAACTCATGGACAAGATCAGATCTTGGACAAAAAAAAAGTTATTTTAATTAGGTTTATATTTAGGGCGATGATTTTGGTAAGGCAGTAATTACTACCTGTAAGCCAGATTCATTGAACCTGATCTATATAATGGACATATTTGCCTTGGAAGATGCTGATTTGCCTTGGCAAAAATCATTACCCTATTTTTATAATTGTAATAATTAAGAACAAGTACTACAATAGTAAAGGTACCCTTCTAGCCAGGAGTCACCTAACCTATCTGATGATAAGCTACAAGAGGGAGGGGTGTCCTGAGTATGGAGGATGTTTTGACCCCTTTTAGCCACACATTGGGCCGCTCCATGGTATTTTAATTTGGTTATTACAAAAGTTGTTTAGTCATTATAGTTTGAGAAGTAGAGATTTTTGTACACAAAAAGATGTTTGGCTACCTTTTCATTTTGATTGAAGTCATTTTTGTGCCCTCCAAAATTTATGGCCAAGTCAAAAGACTTCTTTCTATGAGTCTCCTTGATTTCCTTTGTTTTCTTTTTCTATTTTTGTTAGCGGAAGATAATAATCATGTATATAGATATCAGTTTTAATTTTTGTTTCTGTTTAAACCATACATTTGCATGCTTATAAATAGAAAGAACATATTATTTAAGCGCACACTAGAGATCAATTTCTAAATTCAACTTGAACATCCATCCTATTCCTTAAAACAAAATACAAAAGCAAAAAATAAGAAAAACAAAAAAAAAAAAACAAAAAAAAAGAAGAAAAACTTTAACTTAAATCCCATTCTTTTCATCCAATTTTTTTTATTACCATTCTTAAAATCATTTACATGAATACTACATGAGTTCATGTTTCAATCGATTCTAATGTGTGACTTGTAATTTGTTTGACTCGTCTTAATTTGTAAATCCTTAAATATACGGTACGCATAATTTATATTGTTAAAAGAAAAATGGCTTGGTTTATGTATCTAGCATTGGTATCATTGGTCACAAGTTTACAACTAAAGGGAGGTCAAGCAACGACTCAAGTGCCATGCTTGTTCATTTTTGGAGATTCATTGTCGGACAGTGGCAATAACAATAAACTTGCTTCTATGGCCAAAGCTAATTACCTCCCCTACGGGATCGACTTCCCCGGTGGACCCACGGGCAGGTTTACAAATGGCAGAACTACAATCGATCTAGTCGGTATTGTCTGACTTTCACATATATTTAAATATACTCGCGGGTTACTTAGCATATTAACTTCAACACATGCATAATAGTATATAGTACTCCGTACACATTTTTTTAAACTAATTTTTTGAAACTAAGCCTCCTATTTAAAGGTAAAACTAAACGGTATATACTAAAAAAACTCTTATCGGCCTTTGCTTCAAAATAATATGTAGTAAACAATGACATGGGTTATTTATAACTGTAAATAACACAAATATGTCTCATAAAGTTGGATAAAAGAAGCATTTCCAAAGAAATACATAGAGAACATCTTCAGACGAAGAGATGGTAAAATATCGGGTACTTATTAAAAAGTGAAATCTTCATATCATAAATAAAAAATTCATAACTATCCTAAATTATGTAAATAATATAAGAATCAAATTGACACACTTTAAAAATGTAATAATGATACGTGTCAGCCGTGTCACTCATCCCCATTTGTTATGTCATATATCGATGTCCTTTTATGTAATTTTGGCTAGTTAACAGCTTGTTATGCCGAATATGTCATAGATTTTCAGCTACTTGTACCGCTAGCGTCCAACAGCTGGCAGTTAACATCTACAGTTAGTATAAATGCTACAGCTAATCAAAACGCTACCAGTTATAGCTACTTTTGCCGAACAAACCCTAAGTCTATAATAGTAGTAATTCTTTTCATCTTATGTGTAGGTGATCACCTTGGTTTGGATAGCTATATTCAACCATTTGCAAACACATCACATACAGAGTACGCAAAAGGTGTAAATTATGCATCTGGCTCAGCTGGAATTCAGCCTGAAACTGGAATGCAAGTGGTAAGTACCCCACTAAATTTCTAAAAAAAACTTAGGAAAAGTCTAAAAAAATAAATTAAATGCCTATTTCGAGACTACTAAACCCAGTTTAACACGGTTAAACTTTAGGGTGGTGATTTTTACACTAAAATTTGTCCCGTCGCCCCTATGTTGCACTTCGGACAAAAGAGCAAGTAAAAACATTTACATCAAATACATGAGTCGTTTATATATGATTTATTTATTGAAGATGATACATTATTGGCGATAAATTTTAACAGGGGCAGCGAATTAGCATGGACCAACAATTGAAAAATCACCGAGAAACTGTATCAAAAATCCAATCAGATATGGGAGAACAGGCGACGGATCACTTAAACAAGTGCTTATATTCGGTGTATGTTGGGAGTAATGACTGGATGCTCAACTTTTTCAGTGGTGGGAGTTTGAAGTACCAACTCAACCCCGAGACCTTTGGAAACACTCTCATTACTAAATTAACCGAACAAATCTCGGTAAGCGTAACATCACCAGCGTCAAAATTCACTACATTTTTACGATAATTGATATAAATGCAAAAGACGACTCAATTGAATTCATCGTTTTTAAAGTCGAAAACCCTAACACTAACCGCATTTTTAAATCATAGTAACAACTAACAACAATTTTTCCATTCAATTATATTGTAGACTATACATGATATGGGAGCAAGGAAGTTTATCATATTTGGGCTTGGACCATTGGGCTGCCTTCCGCCGATAAGTCCATTGGGTATCTGCTCACCTATTGCAAATGGCATCCTAGAGAAGTGGAACGGCAAGCTCAAAACAATGGTCGAGTCTTTCAACTCAAAGTATAGTGACTCTCAATTCATTTGGATCAACAGTATTCAAATCATAAGCAATGATCTGAGAGGCCTAGGTAAAATTATTCAAAACTCCGTGTGACGGTTTTATATGTAATGGCTACTCAAAACTTTCTCATTCAAATAATCTAATTTTGACGGAACTACATATACTAACATTATAACTTGTGGTACAAAAATGTTACGCAGGGTTGAGGGTGAGGACCCTAACATGTTGTCAGGCAGCACCTTCATGCATACCATTAAGTATTCCGTGTGCTACAAGGTCAGATCACGCATACTGGGACATGGCCCATCCAACAGAAGCTGCTAACAAGGTTCTGGCTGCCCGGGCTTTCAAGGCCGAAAAGCCCATGGATACTTATCCCATGGACATCAGCGAGCTTGCCGCATTGGACTTGTCTGCCAAGTCCGGCGGTGGAACTAGAACCAGCGGTACTAGTACTAGTGCCGCTAGTAGCGATGGTACTAGTACTACCGGTAGTAGCGCTGGTACTAGTACTAGTGATAGCGCTGGTGGCTTGGAATGATACACATATACTACACAGATTGAAAACTTGAATTTTTATGTATTTCAAGGATAATATTGTATTAGCATATTATTTGTATGGTAATCAGGATTTGGAGGTCAATTAAGTGAGGGGCCTCTATGTAATGTAGGAGTTTTATTTAGGTTGTAATACGTTCGATCCCGTCCCAATTAGGTGTGCAATAGCTTTAGAGACGTTGGGGTAATAATAAGGATCAGTGATGTTGGAATAATAAAGATGTAATTTATCAATAAGAAATGAGTAGATGATTCTGAAAATAAACTAATTGTATTGTTCACATATGGTTTAGACTTTTCTCGTATTAAACCAAACGTAAACGATCTAAGGCACCCACGGAGTGTGGGTAATCTTCGACAATCATCAAAAGAAGTGAAGAATTAAGATTGAAGAATAAGCAATTACTGTTCTATAAATAATCTCCACTGTCATATTCCTTATATTACCAGGCTGCTGTGAGCCTGTGGCTACTGATTTACTTGCTAGCCTATAATGTGTACAATACTAAGGAACAATCTGGGAGAGCAGCTACCATTGCAAGTTAATTGCAAGCTCCAGGAGGGATACTACTTGGCGTATAACTCGTTGTTTCTCCTGCTGCTTCATACGAGCAGCAACAGACTCTGGGTCAAGCCCTTGTGCACTTTGTACTTGACTCTGTTCGGCTCTCACCTCTTGCAACAGTTCGTCTACCTCTCGTAAAAAGTCTACCCTTAGAAGAACCTCATCAGATTCCAATGGTGGACGCATTGGTCCTTGATGCTGAATAACCAATACAATAAACTTCTCAATAATGACGGGAAAAGTATAACTAAAACAAGTATCAGAAGCGAGCATTCCCACAAAAAGATCTGTAAACTAAGACATAGCCCTGTCGTGGTGTCACAAAACGATAGTAAAGTACGCACCAAATAAATCCGAGTTTGTTATGTTCTCGGGTATGAGTCAGAAATTGAAAATTAACAATGGGTTATTGGAAAGGATGGCTTAACAGAAGAGAAGAGTAGGGATGAGGCCAGCAAGTTTAAGGTGCATGAATAATCATTCCATAAACACAAATCATCTTGTTCGGAACCTGAACAGGAGTTTTGAATCGCATGGGAGCAAAAAGATCTGAAAGAATCGGCGTACCTTGTCTATGTCAAACCCTGCAGGAACTATAATACTGAATGGATCCTCTCTGGGAAATGTTTCAATCATACGCTTCTTGCATTCCTTTAGCCACACATCATCATCAAACCCGTCATGCAAATTCAAAAGATCATTGAGCAATCTCATTGCTGGAGTAGCCTCCCGTTTTAAAATCTCAGCCTGGGATTAAGAGTCAAACTAGAATAATCTGGACCAAATTTATACAGTAACAAACTGCTTAAAATGAATTTTTAAACTCAAATTTATGCGGAAGGAATTAACAGGCACCCAAAATCCACTAGATTGGATCTTGCTTACTACACATTCTTGTGGTCAAAACTCAAAAAGTATGGGCAAACTGTGACTAGTTTGAACGCCACATGATTGTCAAAATCTCAAAACATTTCCAAGCTACAAACAGCTAAGAGCGGGATTCAAATTCACAAGACAACCACATATGTTACTAAATCAATAGACTAAAAAGATGTTGGCATGATCGAATTATACTTCTGTTTTGCCATGACCCTTGCAATAAACACAAACAAGCAAGCATGGGAACACGTGGACTATGAACACGACGTTTTTAAAGCTCTTTGATTCAAAGTTATAAAAAACTTGTCTGGAATGGAAGACTGGATTCTAATGGTTGCTTGATCAATCATGGGTTGATGACAATTAAAGTACATGAGAAAGCATACCTCAACCCTCCTGTACAAGAGATCCAGGCTTCTGATTGCATCCTTTTCATCCTGAGTTAAGGTTCAAATAAAAATTACATCAGGGGGAAATAAAGCAATCTACACACACACAAAAAAAAAACTTCATACTGCAGCAGACTAGAATGAGTTAAAACTTTCGATTCTCTCAGTAATCTGTTTACATGCACAAAGAGTCTTAAACACCTCCTTGTCCCCTCCCCTGTTGCTGGATCACTCTATGATACATCTCTACAGATGCACATAGTCACCATTTTCTACTCTGGTCTAAAGATTAGTATTGGTTTCAGAAGGGAGACCTGAACAAATCCTTTTTTTTTTTATTTTGCGAACACGAGCTACTACATCCAATGGCATTTATTCACAACAGTAATTAAAAATCAGAAGAACTCTCAGCAGAGAGTGGTATTCTTTTCACAGCAAACAGGAGAAGATAAAGCATAAATATATAAAACACATACATCTCTTCTCGCAAGATCAAGTCGATTCCAGATGACCATAAGAACTAGTTCGTCGAGCTCGCCTCTCTCGGCAGCTTCCTCAATTTTCTGACATATTTAAAGTGTAAAACAATACATGAGATGTCCAGAAATCATAGCTTAAAAAAATTGTTAGCAAGGTAAGGCCTCATAAGCTATAACGTGCTTGTATGGGTACAAGGTAGAGTCAGTTCAAGAAATACTCCAGGAAACTGAAGGGAAAATGCCACCAAGATGTGGCTCCACTAAATTTACTATATTGACCACTTCGCTCCTGCAATGCTGTAAATGTCTCCATCTTACAAGTGCGGACTCTTTGTCTAACACCCCCAAAATGCCGTCTAAGAGAGTTGACATTTTTTTTTACCATCAAGCTGCTGCTGAGGAGACTACAGCTTGGCAAACTTTTCAAATGAGACATTTACAGCATGTATTACGATACATCCCAAGATAAATATGTCCGGACTGAGTTGCTCAAAGGATTGTTTCTTAACACAGACAAAACGCATAATGTGAGAGAAGACACTGGCCAATCTTTAGGGTCTAAACATCAACATTGCAGCAGTTTTGGATCTAACAATTAATAGACAGACAGTGTGCAATACTCTAGGACTAAAATTAAGATATAAAACCATCAGGAACTACACTAAAAAGAGCTCTCATCAATTGCTTATTCAATCTTTATCAACCAAAAGTAAAGGAACACAAATTCACATTGCACAGAAATAAAGAGCCGAATCAATTTACTACCTCTTCCACTTCTTCTTCAGCCCTTATAAAGCTTGAAACCAACCTTCTTGCTTTCTTAACATCTTCGTCTGGATATCCTTTCAAACGTGTACCAATTTCTCGGTACTCTTGGACCTTTTTTTCCTCTTCGTCGTCCTCTTCTTTGCGTTTTCTATTGAGATCTTTTGTCTTCTCACGCTGCTGAGCCTGCCAAGCCTGTTAAATAGATTAGATTAGTTCCAATCAGAAATATATATATATAGCGAGAATCTTTGCAAGCCCAGGTAAGACAAACCCCCCACATTTAGACCAATCTTTGTAAGTAAAAAGTGGTTTCAGGCCAATAGAAGGGACCTTGTAGAATATGTACAAATATACTTCCACCAATGGAAGACAATCAGTAATAGCCTGTTTGGATATTCCCCACCCCCCCCCCCCCACCTCCAAAAAAGAAAAAAAAAAAAAGAAGAAAGAGAGAAGAGCAGCTTGTTTGGATAAACATATTTGGTTGACTAATCCTTAGGTATGGAGTATAACGGAACTTAGCAAAGTGGCTCACCAAACTATCACCACTTCTTGTAGTTTGAAGGAGTCCATAGATGCAACTGTCGATGCAATTTGATTACTAGCCAAGTGAAAACAACTCTCTATTTTTTAAACCTAAGGGTAAAGAGAATTGGCGGCTAGTGGAGTGACATGGAGCAAGTCAATTTCCATTGCTAGGACAAAGAGTTGGGAATGGCATAAGATAGGCGCTAACCATTTTTCTTCCTTAACCAAATCCAAAAAGACATGGAGTGAAAGCGCAAGTCCATCTCCTACTTCTCCCGCCCCATCTCTCGAATATCAGTATCCCAACAAAGTGTAAGTGCCAGATTCCCCATCACATTTTGATAAGATTGCTAAGTCATAGGTGAAGTTCTCCTAATGAATTCTATATCTCAACCATATACAAGTTTCAGCTTTTTGAGAGACTCGCTAACTCATTATTAAACTGGATAAACCGACAGCAACATATCACAAAAAGATACCAACTTTCACTCATTAGGAGAACTTCACCTATGACTTAGCAACCTTTATCCGCAAAACAACAATACTGACCATAGGTTTATCCTGAGATATCCAACAATTCAGTACAATCAGACCATGGTCAACAACTAAGGCAACCAGAACTACAACCACCCGATATCGATCCCGACAAGGTCCATATCAGTGTCACCTCACCCCTAATTACACAATAGGATGTTCCTACAGACCCAAAGGCTGAACCCTAGCTTAATTATCAAGAACAATTCAACACAAGTTACACAACAGAAAAGAAAACACCCAGAAACCAGAAAAATTCACATGCAACAAAATTAACAGATGCCCAACAAAGCAAATACCCATTATCATAATTCCCATTTAAAGAAAATTTTCATCATGAAAAAACAACAAAAATACATAAATACATACATCATCATAGAACTCTGGAGGTAAACCTGGGGGTAATTCCTGCAAGTCTTGCTCCTCTTTACTCTGGGTGCACCTCAAAATTACTGTTGTTTAGAAAATGAGCAACAGTTATTAATCAAAAAAATCACCAGCAAAAAATGTGAAAATTAATGCAGAGGAGTGAGTTTATACATACCAGAAGAAGCAGGAAATTGGAGAAGAGCACGAGAAGGGTTCACAAAACTGAGTGGTGAATAAAGTCGCGTGTTCTTCAAGGGTGAGAAAACTGGGCAACTTAGCTGGAAACCTCCTCTCGTTGCCATTGGTTACTTCTGGGTTTTACAAGGTTTTTGAGTGAGAGTAGCAGAATTGTGGATTGGCAGCGTAATTAGCAGTTCAGTGTTCAGCTTGCGAAAGGTTGCACGGACACCCCCTCCCAACTTAAAGAGTGTCCGTGTCCACTGTTCAGTATGTTGTCGGACACAGAGACCGAAAGGATACGAACATGACACGGGAAAATCGGTGTCCTTCTATTAAGAAAATTTATTGGAAGTGGACATGATTCACATTATTGAGCACAATTTTAATGTTAACAGATATTTAAATTAAAATGGTGATCGTTAATTCGCTATCTTCGTGTCTTGTACATGTCGTCTTGATGTCAATGTTCTGCTATAAATGCAAACGATACCCTAAAGAGGTGTCCCCGAGCCCTGCGGTAATATTCGGCGTGGCTGCCTTACTCTATTTAGATAAAAACAATGGTTGTGGATACAGTAAGTACTTTCCTTTGTTGTTGATCTTACAAAAATAATCTATTGGTAATACTCGATAGAAGCTCGATTTAGTAACTAAGTTGCTCATGTCAAATGGAGATATCATACATTAACATAGCACATTGTGTTGAGAAGTCACCAACTCTGTCTTACAGAGTTACAGGAGTCCTCTTTCCTCGTGAATGAGCACGAGAGACAAGACGCCTCAAGTCATCTACAACCAAAATCATGGAGGTTCCAATACGGCCTAGTCCTACCATGGGAGTTTCGGGCATGGCCTATACTATACAACTCTCTCCCTCTCTCAGGATACTTCTAATCCTAATTCAAACTAATTATCTTGGCAAAAGATCAGCAGACGTTAAGGTTTCCAAAAGATCAATATAAACAATGGAATTCGGAGCAGCAGTTAATGGTGAGACTCTGCACATCTACCTACTACGGTCACAGCAAGAGAATAAATCAGGGGCAAGATTTCTGTACTGCGTCCAAACACCAACACTGGTACTTAGACCTTGACATCTCGAACAGTTCATCAGGGTTCAGGTTTTCAAGATCCTTCATTTTGCAACACTCGAACTCATTGGTCAGAAATTCTGTAACATGACTGGGCAGGCTTTCTCCAATAAAATTGCTAAGATGATCTTGGTCACGCATTCTCTTGTAAATTCGCATTACAGACACACAGTCCTCATATGGATCATGAACACCAATCTGAATGTCATATCTGCATACAAATGAATACGACATAAGCTGAGAGCACACATTACCCGATAGTCACATTAAACAAAAATTTTAGTAACTCTGTAAAGATTAGACAAGATGTATATTCACTGGCTACCTATCTGTAATGTCTCCTGCTTACAGTTCCATAACACACAGCTGAAGGGAAAAGTTTTTGATAAAAGTGTGCGCACAAGACAACTTACCCGAGATACTTTTTTGTTAGATATTTGAGCGAATGGCTGACTAAGTTGGTTTTCATGAGTGGGTGATACTTTGCAGTATCCCTGCATCAGAAAGAAACAACAGTCCTGTCAAAGTGCATTTTATTACAGGTTTGATGCAAATTGTAGATACAGGTCATTGAACTGGATCAAAGGCATGCACTTGATCATAATTGCACAAGACAGACAATATTAAGAAAATGACTATTCTCAGTTCTCTTCTGAGCTCCAAAAAGAACCAAGTTTGGGAGTACAGAAGTCGTTTCTATTTTTCATAGATGTCTCAGTTCTCTTCTCATTTTATGGCGTACACAAGATGGTTACTAGATGATGATTCATGTTAGCCGACCCCAAATCATTTTGGGAATAAGGCTTGGTTGTTGTTGTTGTTGTATAGATGTCTAAGCTTCTGATGCATATCAAATGAGAAATAACATCCCTCTTCATCACACGATTGTATAGCAGCACTATTACCCCACCCCTAGAAATATCTTTTTTTCCCCTCCCCCCGTCTGATGGAACCTAAAAGAACTTAACATCTGTGGTGTGTTCTTTTTCTTCGGGTGGGAGGGGGGATTGTCGAGCAATACTGACATTTAGGTTAAACACCATTCACGCATGTGCGCTTGCCGAGATATGATCCAACCCCCTTTTCTATATGAACTGGTTTGGTAAAAGTGGCTTCGTACACCAAGATGTCTCACATTGCCCTTATTTGGTAGAATGGTAAAAGAACGTGATGCAGCAAGAGTAATTCACTCAGAAATGCCCCACAATCAAACGCATATCTGGGATCCATTCAAAACTCATAACGACTCTCCAACAAGAGGAGGGAACCTCATCACATGAGTTAGGTTGGTAGAAGGTAGTAACATGCCTCATGAGTTGCAAATGTATAGAATGCAGATCTACAACACTACAACTGAAACTCAGAATTTTCAATTCTGTTACATCCTGATACTCTACCTCTACTGCTCAGAAAGCACTTCAGATAGCACCACATGAACTGGACGCTGCTGTAGTGTGTTAGTGTTGAGACATATCTACCTGCTAAATTAAACTGGTCCATAGGTCTAAGTGTCTAACACGATCTCCAACACAGAAAATGATATGCTTCACCCCGTTTTAACACAATTACTAAGCAAATTGAGAAATCTATTGAATAAAATTAGTTTAACATTGCTAATAAGTAGCCTGACGTGACAATGAACACGAACTGGACACTAAATTAGAGAATGACTGCTGAGATATCACAGCACATTTAAATGAACACGTCAACACGATTACAACGATTAATTAAATGGGGTTTTTTAACCGGTTTGTCTTTGACATGAAGACTAACACAACATGAACATGTGACAGCTCTCACAACAAATACAAACAGTAAAAATTAGGCATGTGAAGGAAACAGGAACACTCTAGAACTAACGCATTTTTCAGTTACTCGTTATCGACAAACCACCAATACAAATCCACTTACCAGCATAATTCTGTCTCACCATCAGGTAAGTCTGATACGAAATATTGCAAACAGAATCACAAATTTGTGAACATCAGGTTGGGACAAGAAAGGGTTACCTGATCAAGTGGTCAGGATAGTTCATTCTTAAACAGTCTAAATCATGCTCCAGAGAGTGACCCACAAGAAGCCTAGCCTTCCCACCATCTACCCTTGCTATTCCAATAGACTCGCCATTGTAGAGGATTTCCAAAAGCTTTTCCTGTACTTCTTTCAAAGGCATTGCATCCTTTAG
>JBBYHQ010349992.1:0-12007 GCA_038382645.1 Spergularia azorica
GAAATTCAAATTCCTTGATGTCAACCAAACAACTTTAGACTATTTCACATGAATTTTATACAGGAACTCAATTCATGAGATATGTTACTTCCTACATGAATTAAATTCCTACATGAACCAAACGACCACGTAGATAATCTTATGAAGGGAGTACATTTTAAAGTAACGGAAATACGGAATACGAGTTGCATATGTTTATATTTCCATTACTCTTCCATATCTACTTGCCCAACAGGCCTACATCCCATGTGGGCGTGCATGATCGCCGTCGGCAAGGCTGGTGACATTCGTCGGCGGTAATTCCGGTGACATTTATTAAGCAGGGGAAATAAAATGATGTGGACCGTGGACTTCTACTCGTTCACAGCAGTGTTAATTAATTAATTAGCTGTACATATTACACTAATTAAACTGGACAGGTCCTCACGACATATTACACTAATCTGAAAAATCTTAATATTAATGTCCCATAAAATTCTAGAACAGCTAAGATGAGTAATTTTTTAATAAATAAATCAAAAAATTTATCAGTGAGAATGTGAGATGGCCGGACTATATGGAAAAAGATTAGTAATACTCTTTACATTTAACAAGGAAATGAACAAAGCTTGAATAATTAAACATGGAGTCGTTTGGCGATCAGGAGAAGAGATCATCAGCTGATGCCTTATTAACATGGAAGGATTTACGGGTGACGGTGCCGAAAAAAGATGGCTGCACCGGCATAGTGACGATTCTGGATGGACTATCCGGATATGCCGAGGCAGGGGAAGTGTTGGGTGTCATGGGTCCTTCTGGTTCTGGAAAGACCACCCTCTTGAATACCTTGGCAGGTAATCATCGATCATTTGAATCATATATATTCAGTTTCGTACGAGGCGTAAATCTACGTAACATTCGGGAATTAGAGTACTAGTAATCGAAGAACTTAAGATTATTAAGCTTCCCAAAATGTCAATTCATTATTTGCGGAACCCAATATCTTCCGTGCGCCTTATTCGTCGTTATACGAACCAGAATCCGTGATTTAGATGGATATTTCTTTTCAAATGGATCAGGGAGGCTAGATTGGAACATGAAACATAGTGGACAAATTCTGATCAACGGTCGAAATCAAGGTCTTGCATTTGGGACTTCGGTAAGTAAATCTCCCATTACACATTGAATGTTAAGGAGCCATTATGTAATTCGTATGTAACAGTACAGATCTAATATATATTAACGACACTTTTGTTATCGTTTATAATAGATTCCTAACATCACTCGCTGCACCACATAGATAGTAAAATAAGGGTAAATTCATTGGTGTTCATAGTTCATAATCGTAAATACATTATGGAGTGTACGTCTTTGAGAAAATCTGCGATATATAGAACCTTACGAATTTAAATTGAAACTATATAGGCTTACATAACACAAGATGATACATTAATGACAACCCTAACAGTGAGGGAGGCAGTGCATTACTCGGCTCTGCTTCAACTTCCTGAAACTATGTCGAAAACGGAGAAATTGGATAGAGCGGACATGGTGATTAAGAAGATGGGGTTGCACGACTCGATGGATAAAAGGATCGGCGGACCCACGATAAGAGGTATAAGCAACGGGCAAAAGAGGAGAGTTAGTATTTGCTTAGAGATCTTAACAAGGCCAAAAATTCTGTTTCTTGACGAGCCTACTAGGGGACTTGACAGTGCCGCATCGTATCATGTCATGAGCTATATCATTAACCTCGTCCGATACGAAGGAATCACCGCCATTGCTTCCGTTCATCAGCCTAGTGCCGAAGTTTTTGACCTCTTTCACAAGCTTTGCCTTGTTTCTTACGGAAAGCTCGTCTATTTTGGTCCTGCCAATGATGCGAACAGGGTACGCAATTTTAACTTTTATAAATTTTCAGGTTTGGTTTAAATTTAACTCACATATTCTCAATGAAGATCTATCTTGTATTGTACTAAAAAATGTTTAAGTGAGGAATACGTCATTTTAGCAATAGTATCAAATTAGATTTTCTCAAAATATGGATCATAATTCATACTAGTAATTTTTTTTTATTTCTCAGTTTTTCTCAGAAAATGGGTTCCCATGCCCCGCTTGGAGAAACCCATCGGATCATTACCTCGGTGTAATCAATAATGATTTTGAGTTGGTAAGTCTCTTGTAATCTTAGGTTATATTGATGTAATGGAATTGTAATTTCAATGGGAAAAGGATCAAATGAAATCATGTAAGGCCAGTTCAGAATGCCGTGTGCAACGATGATCGGTAATATTTTTGTGTACTGAGGTACGATATGTTTATGTCAACGAGACTACTGACTTGTTCATTTAGCAAATTGCTAGAGGTTCACAGTGTAGACACAATTAATTTGTGTACAATGTAAAATTGAGATAAAAGTAGTAAAATTAATTTGTAATGAAAAATTCGGGTAGTAAAATAAATTGTGTTGGTAGTAGAATTATTTGTCTGAGTTGTATAATTAATTTGGATAGTGTAGTTAGTTGACTACTGGTCAAGTGTCTAGACTGTAGACCTTCAACATTGTCCATCTTAATAACCTCTCAAAAACAAGTCATTAACTTTGCCAATTAATAGTTTGCTCACATCCTTACATAACCATTGTGCTATAGCTAGATTATAAGATCAAATTTACTGCAACAGGAACATACGACGAAGATGAGTACACATGAAGCAATCAACGTACTGGTTAAATCATACCAATCATCTGAGACGTCCCAACAAGTTCAAACACGGATATGCACGATATGTGAACATGTAAGCGAAGAATTTTTGGGGTAGCCTTCTTTGATTTTAGCATTTTGCATGATAATGATCAATGGCCTTTTCCTCTTTAGGAAGGCGCTAAGCTGGAGAAAGGAAGCCAGGCGAGTTTCATTAATCAGTGCCTAATTCTTACAAAGAGGTCATTTGTGAACATGTACCGTGACCCAGGCTACTATAGGCTTCGCTTTGCAATATATATGGGTGTTTGTATATTTTTAGGGTTCGTATTTTTCAACCTCGGCCAGTCTTACAAATCGATCAAGGTAATTGATCAAATCATGGAATTAAAAGTTATGGAATTGAAAAGGTTTCATTTGGATTTTTGTTTGGACACGTTTGGAATACACCATTTGGAATGCAGGAAAATAACTCAAACGTTAACAATATAAAGGAACAAAGAGAGTAATAGTATACTAGATTAATTAAGATCTTAACTGTTATACTAATTTGTTGCTGCATGGCAGGGGAGAACATCAATGCTAGGCTTTGTATCGGCTTACTTAACTTTCATGACGATTGGAGGATTTCCGTCGTTTGTTGAAGAGATGAAAGTGAGTAGTGATCCGAAATATTGGCCATTATATTGAAGTAATTGAACAATGCAACATATTTAACTATCAAATTATTTAAGTTGGGTTGTATATATATACTTAAATTGCAGATATTTGGACGAGAAAGACTAAATGGATACTACGGAGTAGGTGCGTTTGTGATCAGCAACACGCTCTCCTCCCTTCCTTACGTGTTCATTGTAGCTCTTCTTCCCGGGGCTGTGGCGTATTACCTCGCCGGTCTACGCCGAGAACCCGATCACTTCCTCTGCTTCACGCTGATCCTCTTCGCTGGCATCGCAGTGGTTGAGAGCATCATGATGATTATTGCGAGTGTCGTGCCGGATTTCCTAATGGGCATCATCACCGGGGCGGGGATACAATGCATAACTATGCTATCCTGTGGCTTTTTTCGGCTCCCCAATGAGCTTCCGAAGTTGCTGTGGAAGTACCCAATGTACTACATTTCGTTCGATACCTACGGAGCACAAGCGTTCTACAAGAACGAGTTTGAAGGACTCGTGTTTTACGATGACCATCAACGAAAGATCACGGGCCACGAAATCTTGAGAGACACACTACAAGTACAATTGAGCTACTCCAAGTGGGTTGATCTAGCCATCTTGATAGGCATGGTGATCTTTAATCGCCTTATCTTTTTCGGCCTGATTAAGATTGCTGAACTACGCCGAAATTTGCATCGTACCTCGTAATCTCTACATTCCGAGGTTGATAAATGATCAAAGTACGAAGACCAAACTGAGAATGTTGGAGTGACGATGACCCAAATGTGAGTGAATTGGGAGGCTGCTATAGAGAATTTATGAATTGCAAAGCATTGATATTATTAAGAATGATGATTATCAGTGATTACAGGAGGCACGATTTATACACAAAATGACAGCTACACCTACGTATGAATGCATAAGCATGATCCTATAATCTAGGCTAATTACAATATATTGTTTACAATTGTAGTGGGAATAGGATAAATACAAAAGATAATGACCTAACTTAGTATATTACAATCGTATAATCAGTGCAAGAATCGGTAACAAACTAGGAAACAATTGTTTCCTTATCAGCTGCCACATCGAAGAAATAGAAGAGTGATTGACTAGCTTATAAGCTGGCCCATGGATTACTAGTCGTATTGCCAATTAGTTTTAGGGTAGAATAACCTCATCATCAGGCATGTGAGGTGGTCTTATCCTTCTACGAGCGGGGAGCGGGCTAATATTGACCCACGATAAATCTAATAGATTACAACAGTAGGCGAAGGCACGAACCTAAGCTTGAACGACCATTTCATGCCAATAGGTCCAGCTCTATAGAGAGTTGGATACTGTAGAAATGAGAAACCGATCCAAACATTTTATGGAAATCGGAAATCATTTAACAATAATGACAATATATAAAATAGCCACCAATAACTTAATAAGTAGTAAGGCCCTGTGCGATTGGACTGCATTTTTCTGATCTGATTTGATTTGATTTGAATTAAACTGATTTGATTTGATTTGATTTGAGTAAACTTGATTTGATTTGATCTGAACTGAATTAATTGATAAATTAACTGCAATTAGACGAATTAATAACTAGAAATAGACTAGATTCATTGATTGTTATTTAGATAATTCTGATCTGATTTGAATAAAACTGATCTGATTTGATTTGATTTGAATAAATCTGATCTGATTTGATTTGATTTGAATAAATCTGATCTGATTTGAAAATATCGTTGAATAAGTTGAATCGCACAGGGCCTAACAAGTACTCCCTCCGTCCCAGCTCAAACGTCCCGTGGGCCAATTGTAGTGGAATAAGGAAAAGTAATAAAGAAACTAAAATAGTGGTAGTGGAAGAAAATTAGGAGAAAATAGGAGAGAGAATATGGGGATTAATAAAAAGTAGGTGAGAGAAAGTGAGAGTGAGTAAAAAGATTAGAAAAAAGTATTAGAGATAATGATGTCCCAAAACAGATGGGGCGTTTGAATTGGGACGTCTCATAAAGGAATATGGGGCGTTTGAGCTGGGACGGAGGGAGTATGAATTTTACGGGTGATGTGAAAATGTCACAACGTACACTTGGACCCCTTTGGAGTTATTAGGATTTAAGTGTGACCTCTTGTCTCACATTGATAACTGACTACTCATCTACTTGCTGTCGATTGATTTTGAAATGGAAGCTCACTAAACTTATGCACATAGACACGATGCTAATTACTCTTTAGTGGCTCCGATAGTCCGATCCCTCAAGTTCTCCAACCATCCGTACTAATGAAATTAATTTCCTTGTATAAGAAAAGCAGGAGGCTATATATGTGACCCATTGATAGCGGAGATATATAATTACTTTATCGATATATAATCAATGATTGTTACGGAATCTATCAATATAGAAATAAATTTGAATTGATTTATTTTCAATACGAAGGACTCTTAATTGTCTCTCTCCTTATAATCCATCATTTGCCAAATTATACAACAAAATTTACAGCACCTTAATTTTTCTAACGTGTGCCCATGGGGCACATGATAAGACTTAATATCCTTTCTTAATATTCTCCTGAATTAATCAAAAAGATTCCAATATTTGTTTTTTCAAGTGAGAATATCACTGAATTTAGTAAATAAATAGAGTTTTATCATGTGCCCTATGGGCACACGTTAGAAAACCCGAATTATTTTTACTACAAATTAGCCATAGACACTTTTTTCACTTGTCTACATATAAACTCCTAGGGGGGAGTTTGGTTCACATTTTGGAATGGAAACGGATTGGAAATAAGAATGGAAATGGAGTGGATTCAAGTTTCATTCTTTTAAAATATTATTTGGTTAAGTATATGAATGGAATGATTCCATAAGTAAGGGCAAAATGGAAAATTTCTCCTCCAATCAAAGTAACCACCATCACCTCAACTATTCTCTCTCCTCCCTAAATCGCCACCGTTGACCACCTCGCCGCCGCCTTTGACCACCACCAAACATGACTATCCTAATCACTATCACCACCATTCTAACCAAATTTGGATAATTAACATCACTATGTAATTATTTTATCCAATTTCTACTCAATGAATCGTAGAGATTTAAATTTGATTTTTCGTTTTTTCAAAAAAAAAAACGTATCAGAGGTGAGCGAGGGCGGCAGTGGTGGGTCCGGCGAAGTCCCCGGCAAGGTCGCCGGTCGACCGGTGGCATCTCCTGCGACAGTGGTGGTGGGGCGTGAATCGCCGAGGTGGTGCGGGGTGGTTGGTGTGTGGGAGGAGAGAGAGAAGGGGGAAGGAGGAGAGAGAAAATTATAAAAAAGGAGGATTCAAATTGTTATTTTAGTTTTTAGGTGGGTTTCATTTTGGGGGATTGGAAAGGGGGTGGGAAAGGATTTGAAAACAAAAAATATGAAACCAAACACAATGTAACGTAATGATAATCGAATCCGTTTTCAATCCCCCCAAAAATGATGAACCAAACGCCCCCCTAGTATTTTCGATAATCAATATCCGGAGATACGCAATATTGATTGCGTACCGAGTTTGGGCAATCATAGACGCATGGCTGTTGAACGTGCATATTAGTTCAAATGCACCAAATATTTGCGTATTAAGCTCTGATCTTTCAACAAGTTGACCTCCTAGCTACACAGCTACACAACACCTAAGGAAAAAGACGTCTTCAGATGCATATTATTACTTCCTAAAACAAACATATGTATGCGGATGAAGCTAGTAATTAAGAACGACATAGCTCTTTAATTATGGAGGACGACTCTGTATTAATAGGTATCGAACAAAGGTGTGACTCGAGTCGCGGTCACGACTATAGATCCAGAGCTAAGTTAGAGGGTGCATTATTCTTGGCATGAAGGGACCTGTATGTCACGGTGCGCAATAGCAACACGAGCTCCGGGGAATCGAAACGGGTGACGATCCTGGACGGGCTAACCGGATATGCGGAACCGGGGAGGGTGCTGGCTGTTATGGGTCCTTCTGGTAGCGGCAAAACCACTCTCTTGGATGCTCTTGCAGGTCAATATATAATTTCTTCTCATGATTTTGTACACTCTCTGTTTGCAAAATTAGTTTTTTTAATTCGTTCGCCCTCCATTTCTTTTGATTGCGATTCTTGTTAAACATTTAACCAAAACGTAAAGAACTAATTAAATGAAATAGAGAGAGTTCTTTAAGAAGAGATTTTGAGCTCAAGATTCTCAAATTATAGCGATGTTAAGTTACGTTGCTTGCTGATGATGAAACAGGGCGGTTACATACAAATATGAAGCAAACAGGAGAAATTTTTATTAATGGCCGTAAGCAAGTTCTCGCATTTGGGACGTCCGTAAGTATATATCTCAACTTTTGTTTATAGTAGTCAATTTTAGAATTGGTGTTGTGAATTTTTTTTTTTTTTTTTTTTTTTTTTTTTTTTGAAAATCCCAATTTTTTAAAACAACAAAAAGTGGTTTCAGATTTTAGTTGTCGATTTAATTTTTTATATGACTATTATTGAAATAACCAAATTGATGTTCATTATGTAATTTCGTGACCAAAAAAAAAAAAAAAGTAGCAAAACCTAACTTACAAGTTTCTTGGTTTCATTATGTACATGTGAATTAGGCCTATGTCACACAAGATGATACATTAATGACAACACTTACTATGAGAGAAGCAGTACATTATGCCGCATTGCTGCAACTTCCAGAATCAGTCCCAAGAAGGGAAAAATTGGAAAGGGCTGATCTTGCTATTCAGATGATGGGTTTGCACGATTGTTCGGATACGAGGATCGGAGGTCGGACGACAGCCGGTATCAGTGGCGGACAGAGGAAGAGGCTTAGTATTTGCATGGAGGTCTTGACGCGACCGCGGCTGCTCTTCCTTGACGAGCCTACCAGTGGACTTGACAGCGCTGCATCTTCTCATGTCATGAGCTATATCATCAAGCTTGCTCAAGAGGAACAAATTACGGTTGTTGCTTCTATTCATCAGCCCAGTTATAAATGAGCTCTGAACAAGCGATAAAGATTCTGGTCAACTCTTACAAGTCATCACAGGATTTCTCGGATGTTCAAATGCAAGTATCCAACTTGTGCGAAAATGTAAGCAAACCTTGCTTCAAACACAATATAAAAGCAAATTCTTTTTATCATATTACTCTTGCATTGGAAATGATAGAATTGAGACGACCAATTTGAAACCCATGCTTACTTAAACTCGTGTAAAGGTAAGTTGAAGAGAATAAAACCTTAAAACTGTTCAACTTTTAGTCATCATGAGTGCATTTCAGCCTTATAATTATGGTATTTTACGCCTTATGTAGGAAGGGGTAACGCTAGAGAGACGAAGGCACGCGAAATTCGTTACTCAGACCCTAATCCTCACTCAAAGGTCGTTTGTCAATATGTACCGCGATCCAAGCTATTATAGACTTCGGCTCGTTATATATGTTGCGGTTTGCTCATGCGCTGGGACTATATTCCACACTATTGGTAACTCATACGAGTCCATTGAGGTGAACCCTTAATTTATTTGCTACATACACACAGCGATTAATTTCCTAATTGATTAGTATTATTGAAGAATGATGCAATGCAATTTCTACAAAATTTACAGACAAGGATATCATATCTTTCCTTTGTTGGCGGATTTGTAACGTTCATGTCAATTGGCGGGTTTCCTTCATTTGTCGAGGACATGAAAGTGAGTAAATGTTACTGTACTGTACTTAGTTTGCGAGTTAATTCCCATATATTTTTCATCTTCTTGTTTCTCTAAAGTTATATTTTCAATTAAAAAATTTGATCAAAGCTACTCCGTATTAATTACTGTTAAAGACTCAAAAAAAAAAAGAAGTAAAAAAGTACAAGCTATATAATTGGAAAAATTAGTACTCCATAATAAATTCGGGTGTCAAATGTAGAATTCATTTTAACATTTGACGATTGTGATTTTTCTATATAATTATGACCCCTAGCTTGCGAAGTTCTTACGAATAACATACGTATGGTATTCGAATGTCTCAAAAATGAGCAGATATTTGGACGAGAAAGACTAAACGGACACTACGGCGTGAGTGCATTTGTGATCAGCAACACATTATCTGCGATTCCCTACTTGTTTATCAACGCCCTCATTCCCGGGGCGCTAGCATTTTAGTTATCTGGTCTTCAGAAAGGATTCGACAAGTTCGTCTACTTCACATTGCTTCTGTTCATGGCCACTGCAGTGATCGAGAGTGTAATGATGATGGTCGCGAGTATTGTGCTCGATTTCCTCATGGGTATCATCACCGGTGCTGGGATTCAAGGGGTAGTCCTACTCACCAGCGGCTTTTTTCGGCTGCCCGAGGATCTTCCCAATTTTATTTGTAAATATCCCTTGTTCTACATAATCTATGGGTCGTACGGCATTCATGGGTTCTACAAGAATGAGTTTGAAGGCCTAGTTTTTCCGAGTATTGTCAATAATCAGACAATAATGATCACCGGTAAAGAGGTATTAAGGGAAACTTATCAAGTACAAGTAAATTATTCAAAGTGGGTAAATCTTGGTATCTTGTTAGCCATGGTGGTAATCTATCGGCTAATTTTTTTTGGGATGATTAAGTTCAGTGAAATGCGTCTTCACAAATGTCGTTCTAATAGTAAACCTTGATTAGTATTTAGCACTCAATTACGTATGTCGGTCATAATTATGTAAAGTTCGGTTCACATGAGAACATCTTCTTATATGATAAATATGAGAATAGATTGCAACAATTCTTACGGAAAGTGTGGTTTACCTAACCCCCCCCCCCGTTTTGCCTGTACATAAAATGTAGGCTCGTAAGTATTGATCGAAGCAATTGACCTCTACAATGCAAATTCCTTAATGGTGAAATCGATCGCTTTCTTATTTTATTATGAGATACGTACTCACTATATATCTACCCAAAATCATATCTTCAAATTTAATATTATCAAAATTATTCTCTTAGATAAAAAAAAAAAAAAAACAACAAATTAAAGTATTAAACCATTTCTTTTCTTCTGCTCAATCTCACCGCTCCCATTACTACAAAAATAAATAAATTACTTTATCTTATCACTCACTTCCCACAGAGGCACACACTAATTCTCCTTGTTCTTTTTCCTACCTTTGTAGTCACTACTGAAGTACCGAGTCTATTGTGACTGAAAATATGTGATCTACTATGGACAATGCTAGAGGTCTACAGTGTAGACACCCAAAAATGTCTACAATCAGCAATAATTTTACTACACTATCAAAATTTTACTACTCACACAATTAATTTTACTACCTGAATTTTTAAATACATTTAATTTTACCACTCTAATCTCAATTTTACTACTACTGTCTCAATTTTACATTGTAGACAAATTAATTGTGTC
Source organism: Spergularia azorica (assembly GCA_038382645.1). Taxonomy (NCBI): domain Eukaryota; kingdom Viridiplantae; phylum Streptophyta; class Magnoliopsida; order Caryophyllales; family Caryophyllaceae; genus Spergularia; species Spergularia azorica. The sequence goes on from JBBYHQ010349992.1 coordinate 10,729, forward strand.
TACACTATAGACCTCTAGCAATTTGCATCTACTATATAAGCTTGTACACGTAATCTAACTGTACTCTCTAAGATAATATTAATTACTTAGCTTGCATATGAGATCAAGACTCAATTAATAAGACAAGGAGTGATCTACATAAGATCGATCTGACATTTTCGTAACAACGTGATGAGCCTAAAAGTTAGCCATTGCATGCACGACGTTCCATGATCCATGGTCCATGTTCCACGTTAAACCACGATATTACGATAATGATCATCATAACTATATAATAACGATATTACTCCTCCAATCCTCCCTTTATAAAGTGTAAAAATATCACCGTAGAATTCCACAAAAAGCATAATTATTTCACTTACTAGAAGAAAACAAGTAAAAACACACACCCACTCTAGCTACTTCGATGGCTGTTTCAACAGCTCCAACGAGCTTAACAGCGAGAAAAAAAGTCCCTAAAAACACAAGCTTATCATCAGCTGCTTCAGCTGAAGATGCTGCGATTTCGACACCAGGATCGGAGTCGAAATCCCATAGAATTTGGTTTTCTGATGTTGTAGTGAAAAGATCAAAGAGTTTATTCGTTAGGAGGAAATGGAGAGGTAGTGATATTAGGCGACTAGATATGATGATAGTGGTCCATGGGTTGGCTATGTGTGCGCCGCTTACTTTTAGTTGGGCTGCATTTCGGTTGGCCGTTGTTTGGTTTTTCCTTACCGCGTTTGGCGTCACCCTCTCATTCCATAGGAATTTATCTCACTTAAGTTTTAGACTTCCTAAATGGCTCTAGTATTTCTTCGCTTATTTTGGTTCTTTAGCCCTTCAGGTACGTTAATTAATTTCCTCGCCTTTTCTATTAGTGCAATAAGTTCATGAATTCATTAAATATTGTTTATTTATTTATGTTTTGTTAGGGAGATCCAATTACATGGGTGAGCGCACACAGATTCCACCATAAATTTTGTGATTCTGATAAAGACCTACATAGTCCACGTGAAGGATTTTGGCACAGCCACATTAATTGGATATTCGATACTAGATCCATTGCGGATAAGGTAATTGAGGACTTACTTTGAGAGATCTTTGATAGCTTTTTAACAAAATTGAAGATTGCGGATCTAATCTGATCACTGGAGGAGCAATTGTTCTATGGTACCCCCAATCTTTTTTTTTAATAAATCAGCCCAACAATTATAAGGTGAGCCTTATAAATTTCAGCCCAAACAAAAATAAAAAACAGAAAAATCACATTCTCTTCTACCTCCCCCCTCCCCAAATC
>JBBYHQ010350070.1:0-12001 GCA_038382645.1 Spergularia azorica
TAGTGATAGAGGGGCAATCGAACAAGGCATGATTAACAGTTTCATCGTGCGCTCCGCAGAGACCACAAGTCGAAGAGAGGCAAATATGACGTTACCAGAGGCGCTCTTTTACAGCAAGGCAGTTTGAAGCTGCCCTCCAAACAAAATGACGTAGTTTCCGTTTTATTTAATCACTAGTTTAAAGCCTGTGCGTTTCACGGTTAAAATGTTATATCGTACTTAATAATTATTTCCTTCTTTTTTGAATAACGGTCTAGTGAATAAGGTGATCGAACAAATGTAGACTCTCTCTATGCTCCCCAAAATCATTTTGTTGGAAACCCCGTGAGCTTGGGACACTTTGTCATACTCTTATTTATTAATTAGTTTATATCAAAATAAATAAATTATGAAAATTACTGATTGAATGGATGTTACTTATGATGTCTCCTTATCCGCCTACATCACTTATGTCACTTCATGTTTAGATAGTTCTCCATTTTAGGCAGAAGTCTTATGCATATGGATCGATATGTTTAAGCCTGTAACAACCCTAAATTATCGACGATATAAAGTAAGAAAATAAAGGAGGCAAGGCTTATTAAATCAAACTTCTAAAAAGAAACAACGAATGTCAGCGGAAGACATGTAGCTAAGTTTACAATCCAAAATCAAACTAAATGAAATAAATTACAATCGTTCATAAAAATCCAAATGTTTGACGAATTTTATTCTAGAAACCCCATGCCATGCATCGACATCCAAATAGACAAACAATCACCTTCAAAACCTGTCAACTGCGCCATCATAAGAATGACACAGGCCCCAAAATAGGGTAGGGACAAACCCAAACAGAAAGAACGTAAGCACAGGCTGAGTAAGAAAATGAGCATCAAAAGAAAGTAAGATACGCGCCTTAGAATGGCGCGTAGCTACAAATAACTGAACAAACTACGCCAAGCAACAAATACAGCAAAATACTGGGCACGACTCGTGCACAGTTCAAAACTGAACAAACGGCCGAAAAGAGGCTTAAGCTTGATTAATCCTTTCTTTGTGAATTCTTATTAACTTGTACATTATTACAGGGCCTCCGTGAGGTCCCTAAATCGAGCCAAGGGTCCTACCCCAAGACTACCACATCTAGAGTAAACAAATAACATAATCCTAATGACCAGAGTGTCACACCCCTCGCTAGGGGGACGGTAGGACGTACAAGTCCCTAGGAGGAAGCCTATTAGAGGGTTCGGCGGTGGATGATCTCCAACCCTTTAACAAAGAACCTTGATCAAAGGTTATAATACAGCAAATACAACGACACAAAGGTCGTTCTCTATAGGGTTTCACATATTATTTCGACTTCCACTTTCAACTTTAAGGTACATTATTTGTGCTTGCGCTTTTCGATTTATAAACGGCCGTAGCCGGAAACACAACATGATATAGAATCAATAAAGGGTGGCATAGCCACTCAAGAGGATATGCATATACACAAATATGAATCTCAAGTTTTACGAACGAATAATAAAGAGTAGGCAAAAGAGGTGAGCGAAAGACAAAGATCATGAGATTGAACAACACGAACATGCTCAATTATCGAGGGTCAACGTTCTTACCTTCAAACACTCAAAGGAAACTAACAAAGTATCAAAAGTCCGCGAAGGGCACTTCCTCAAAATCACCACCTAAGCAAATACCAAATATAGATGGATTACTACAAGCCACAATACAAGCATTCTCAATTAATTATGCCAAACTCATAGCCCACACACACACCATACTCCCAACAACCATCAACATGACAATCCCAACAAAACATGATGATACGACCACCAAATCAACTCCAATTCGCGCCAAACTTCCACAACAACTCCACAAACATACTAATAACGTTCTCCCATCATTTAAACGCCAAAATAACAATAACATCCAAAATACCCAAAAATCAGACCTTCAATCCATTATAAAACATTTTCAAATTACTTCCACACGTTACCCATTTCATAACAAGTCACCCTTCCAAATTCATGCAAATCCGACCACAAAATTATCATCAAACATGCATAAATCCTAAATTATGCCCTAACTTTAAACACCCAACAAATTAGATCATGATAATTCTAACCCATCATAAAACATAATCAAAACCACAATACCATGACAATTAAGATCAACAAACCCATAATAGCATCAACTATAATTTAGGGCATACTACAAACGATGAAAAAGAGAAAGGGCAACTTACAACACTCGATAAATCGAGTGAGGAGAAAATGGAAGAAAGTGGGAGGCGGCTAGGTGGTAGGCGGCGGTGACTGGTGGTGGCTGCCGCTGCTCTGTTCTCCCCTCTTCTCTCTTCTTCTCTTTTCCTCTTTTCTTTCTCCTTCTCTTCTCTGCGTACGTATGATAGTGTAGGCGAGGGGTTTTTGTTTTGTTTTTATATTTAATAGTGGTAGTAGGGTGAAAGAGTGTTAGTAAGGGTATTTTAGTAACTTTGCGAAATGGTTACTCAATTAGGAAACTCGATCAAAAATAGAAGTTAACCCCTTAAATAAGTCCCAAAACGTAACACCATAATTAAATAAGAGTCCCAAAATTTACGGGGTGTTACAAACTTCCCTCCTTAAAACAAATCTTTCGTCCCAAAAATTTAGGTTCCTCCTTTAAAGGTAACACAGACTCCCGTATACTCATGCATTTCTCAGCCGGTGCCCCCCCATCCAACTCTCAACCGTAATGACTTAGACGAACGGTATACAAAGTAGAAGTAGGGTGAGGTGTAAAAATGCAAGGGTATAGTAATACGAAAAGGGAGAGTACATCATCAATGCACTCCCCACGCAAGGAGTTGTGTTTAGAAAGAAATGCATCATCTATGTATTTCTGAGATAGCACGCACATTTAGAAATGGATTAAGCATATTTAGGAATCTATACAATACAATAAACATACGGGAGATAAAACGCACGAGATTCTCATCCCCCTTAAAAGAAAGGTTCGTCCCCAACCAAAAGTACCTTAATCGAATAAGTGAGGATACTTCTCACGCATCACAGTCTCGACTTCCCACGTTGCTTCTTCAACATTATTGTTGCACCACAATACTTTGACCATGCTGGTCTCGTTGTGTCGAGTTTTTCTATCTAGAATTTTCAGTGGTGCCTCTTCATAGGTCATCGTCTCATCTAACTCGATCGTTTCCGGATCAAGTATATGAGATGGATCATTAACATAGCGACGTAGTTGGGACACGTGAAACACGTTGTGAACTTGGTCCATCCTTGCAGGTAAGTTTAGCTCATAGGCCACTTCGCCTATCCGTTTTAATACCTTGTATGGTCCGATGAACTTAGGGCTCAATTTCCCTTTCTTGCCAAAACTCATTACGCCTTTAGTAGGTGACACTCGCAACAACACCATGTCATCCTTTTCAAACTCGATATGACTACGAGTCTTGTCAGCGTAACTCTTTTGTCTGTCCTGAGCTGCCTTGAGTCTATCTTTGATTAGTTTTACTTGGTCGGTCATCTCGTGGATGTAATTAAGATCCAAGACTACAGTTTCGCTGATGTCATTCCAATAAATCGGACTCCTGCACTTCCTCCCATACAACGCTTCATAATTTGCCATCTCTATCGATGCTTGATAGCTATTGTTATAAGAGAACTCAATTAGGTCCAACTTGTCGTCTCATCCACCTTGAAACTGCAGAGCACAAGCTCGAAGCATATCTTCCAACGTCTGATTTGTTCTTTCAGTTTGGCCATCAGTAGCTGGGTGAAATGCTGTGCTCTTTAGGAGTCTTGTGCCCAAAGCTTCTTGCAACTTTGACCAAAACCTAGACACAAATAGCGCATCGCGATCCGAAACTATCTCGTCTGGGACGCCATGTAGTCTCAATACCTGATGTATGTAAGCATTGGCCAGCTGTTTCTTCTTCCATGTGTCTTTCATGGGTATGAAGTGAGCACTTTTTGCCAGTCTGTCCACAATCACCCAAATCATGTTATTTCCCTTAGGTGTCCTGGGTAAACCAGCAACAAAGTTCATGGATATCGAACTCCACTTCCATTGGCAAGGGTTGTAGCTTGCCTTGCGGTCTCTTGTGTTCACTTTTTACCTTCTAACAGACTAGGCATCTAGCTACAAACTCGGCTACGTCTTTCTTCATTCCAGACCACCAAAACACTTGTTTCAGATCCTGATACATCTTATCTCCCCCAGGATGTACATTGTACAGAGTAACATGGGCTTCTATTAAGATCTTCTTCCTCAATTCGACATTGTCAGGGACGCATACTCGGTTTTGAAAGCAAATCACACCATCTCCAATCCTCTTGAATAATTCTCTTTCTTTTTCCAACTGTCCTTTGAGGTACTCATCAGAATTCTGAAGTTCCTTAATTTCACCTAAGAGGTCATTTTGAAATGAAGTAACTCCATGTTCAGATAACTGTATCCTAAGATTTAGAAATTCGTCTCTGAGTTTCTGCCGTTGTACCACGTTGGCCTTACCCTCGTGGTATTGAATTTCCATGTCGTAGAGAATGAGTTCAAGCCATCTCCTCTATCTCATGTTAAGTTCCTTTTGAGTGAATATGTACTTGAGGCTCTTATGATCAGAGAATAATTTAAATGTTACCCTAAAAAGGTAGTGTCTCCACAGTTTCAAAGCAAATACCAAATAAAGATGGATTACTACAAGCCACAAGACAACCATTCTCAATTAATTATGCCAAACTCATAGCCCACACACACACACCATACTCCCAACAACAATCAACATGACAATCCCAACAAAACATGATGATACGACCACCAAATCAACTCCAATTCGCGCCAAACTTGCACAACAACTCCACAAACATACTAATAACGTTCTCCCATCATTTAAACACCAAAATAACAATAATAACATCCAAAATACCCAAAAACCAGACCTGGGCAGAAGCTACTTAACATCTTCAATCCATTATAAAACATTCCCAAATTACTACCACACGTTACCCATTTCATAACAAGTCACCCTTCCAAATCTCATGCAAATCCGAACACAAAATAAATCACCATCAAACATGGATAAACTCTTAATTATGCCCTAACTTCCAACATCCAACAAATTAGATCATGATAATTTTAACCCATCATACAACATAATCAAAACCACTATACCATGACAATTAAGATCAACAAACCCATAATAGCATCAACTATAATTTAGGGTATACTACAAAAGATGAAAAAGAGAAAGGACAACTTACAACACTCGATTTATCGAGTGAGTAGAAAAGGGAAGAAAGTGGGCGGCGGCTAGGTGGTAGGCGGCGGTGACTGGTGGTGGCTGCCGCTGCTCTGTTCTCTCCTCTTCTCTCTTCTTCTCTTTTCCTCTTTTCTTTCTCCTTCTCTTCTCTGCGTACGTAGGATAGTGTAGGCGAGGGATTTTTGTTTTGTTTTTATATTTAATAGTGGTAGTAGGGTGAAAGAGTGTTAGTAAGGGTATTTTGGTAAGTTTGCCAAATGGTTACTCAATTAGGAAACTCGATCAAAAATAGAAGTTAACCCCTTACATAAGTCCCAAAACGTAACACCCTAATTAAATAATAGCCCTAAAATTTACGGGGTGTTACAAAGCCAAAATCATGCGTATTTTTTCATAAGTATGTGTAAATGGATCTTTTTTTTTAAAGGACGTAAATGGATCTTATAAGTATGTTTTCATAAGTATGTATTGTAATTTTCTGATAGATTTATGTGAGAGTTTTCTAAAGATTGGACTATATCCGTAAAAATATTTTAAACAAAATTCACCATTATCTGGACATTATCTTTCCCAAAATTATGAAAAAATTCCATTTCTCTACGGTGCGTTGTAGTAATTTCTACATTTCTAAACGCGTCGTATGCATTTGTCAAAAGCCTGTTTTATATATATTGATTTGCCCTTGCCTTACTTCATTTGTCTCACCCATTGTGGGTGGTCTTAGTTCGTTAATACATTTAACCTGACCAAGAAAACAAAAAGAAATATTCTCGGACACGTTGTATTCGCGCCTCCTTTCCGTCGCAGAACTCTTCCATCAACGGAACAAGAAAAAAAAAACTGCTTTCTCCTACCATGGGTTTCATTCCCGACTGCAGGTTGGCGTATAAGTTGAGAAAAACTAAAGGATCAATCGTAATTGTGAAGTGTTGTTTGATTCCTGGTGCACAATGGACAGGTTTTCTGGTGAGTACGAATCCGTGGGTTGTGGTAACTTGCGCACATTCTTTTTTGGAGAAGGAATCTATGTTAGTTTGTGGTCGGTCCGACGTCTTTAATGGTCTCTTTGGATACACTTTTAGGAGGGAAATGGAGGGAAAGGAGGCAGAGGGGAGCGAAAGGAAGGGGAGGGAGACAGGGTATTGTTTCCTCTGTTTGAATAGCTGATTTGGAGGAGAGGGAGAGGGAGGGGGGCCGCCATTAATGCATTGGAGGGTGAAGATGAAGTTGGTAATTTATGTTTGTCAATTCCAAAATTACCCTTCCTCATTATAACACTCTACCTAAGCAACATTACTCACCGTACAACAAGTCGTAATTACTTCGTTGATCCGCTAATATCAATTTTAATCAGAAACTATTAATCACTGATGAATTGATATTTTATTTTTTATTAGCTTTGATCTTGAAAAAAAATATTTCACCAAAATAATTACAATATATCATTGTTGGATATGTTGTGAATTATAATTTCACAAAATTGGTTTTTTTTTTTATAATAATTTTAAAACGTATGTTTTGAGCAAAACTACGTATATTTTGAGAAATATGGAAGGTCGAAGACGTGTTTCGATATGAAATAAAGGCAGATACATAATTTTAGCAACCACGAAAGGACAATTACACATTTCGGAAGTTGGAGCGTAGATACAAGCATTCTTGGAAAAAAAGATGAGTTTATACAGAACACAAACCACGGTGCTCAAACTTTCATATATGCAAACTTTGTATTAATTAAGACCTAGTAGTTGGTAAGATATATAATCTCAAACTCAATAAAGTTGCAAAATTTGGCCGAGAAATAACCTATTCGGTGAGAAATAGCATCACAAATTAGTATAGTAGCAGACTTTGCACAAAATAAAACCTGACATATGAGCAATACAATCTCAATATCATTGAAGTGTTTTCAGTGTTTATAGCACCTAAGAAGCATGGATGACGAACACACTATTTGAACAAAGAGAAATCTTCCGCACGCATCATGTCGATCAGGTATTCTTTTCGCTCCTCAACTAGAAACCCAACTAGCTCTCTTATCCTTGATTGTTTCATATTCAGAAAACGGTAACCAGCCCTACGAGTTGCTAAATCAAACTCCATTTTCTTCATGTGGGTTCAAATCCTATATAGCCAGCTATTTAAGAAATTTTCCTATTTTAAATGGTTGATAAAAGAAGATGCTTTAATCGGTCGCAAAATGCGACCACCGGTCAGTCGCAATGAATACGACCAATTATCACTCCCAAATCGGTCGCATAATTCCGACAATTGTCAGTCGCACATCAGTCGCATTTTTGCGACCAATGATCGGTCGCAAATCAGTCATAATATTTGCGACAGTCAAAGAATCGGTTGCATATTTTGGAAATGCGACCAAGGGTTATGCGACCACCATATCGGTCGCAAATGCCGAAATGCGACCGATTTTCCCTAGTTTGGGGCTGGTTTTGCCGGTCGCATTTTGCCTATTTTCTTGTAGTGATGTCTTAAAAATTGATATCATTGTAGTGTCTTGGTCTCAAACCACTTCCTGTTGTATCCGGGTGTGTACTTGTCAGTTTTTGTGAAAATACCTCACTCTAAGTCAACTTCTCCACCCGACCCCCTAACCCGATTGATTCCTATGCCTTATCACCCCCATGTCCATTTCTATATCCAACCTCATTTAAGTCACTCCCCACTCCTTTACACAACCTCCATACCTAACATTACCCTATGCAATACTCATCGCCTTTTCTAAACATCGCCTCCAATCCTGGTTAGAAAAAAGTTAGCTAACCTATGAATCTCCAGAAATTGAGTTGTCGTAATATTGGTATTCTGATCTCATTCATGAGTATCGTGCTTAGAAAAGATAGTCAATAAGGCCCTGTGCGATTGAACTGCATTTTTCTGATCTGATTTGAATTGAACTGATTTGATTTGAATAAACTTGATGTGATTTGATCTGAACTGAATTAATTGATAAATTAACTGCAATTAGACGTATTAATAACTAGAAATAGACTAGATTCATTGATTGTTATTTGGATAATTCTGATCTGATTTGATTTGAACAAAACTGATCTGATTTGATTTGATTTGAAAACAGTGTTGAATAAGTTGAATCGCACAGGGCCTAAGTTGTTTAGAAAAATAGACTCAAATGTATTTTTTGATATTGATCAGTTTCATATTTTGAAGAAGTAAAGAAGGTGAAACATAAGAAATGAATAAATCTTTTACCTAAAACAATATATAATAAATGGCTATCCATAATTAACATTCATTTCATATTTGTAAATATTTTTTACTCCACCTTTATATCTTAAAAAAAAAAAAAATATCAAGCAGGGGTGATGGGATATGGAATGAAAATTTATAGAAATAAATAAGCGGCATGCTATATGTCGCCCCATTTTTTTCATTTTTTTTCCAACCTTGCCCTTGGCATCTCCTTCACCCTCTCAACTCTTTTTCCTAACTCTTTCTCTCACTAAACCAAAACTAAAACTCAACCTTAAAATGCCTAACAACTTTATCAACAACAATTAACATGCAAAGAGAAGTTATAAATAACATGACAAGTTTTTTTGCTTTTTTTTTTTTCACAAAACTAATTTGTATTATCAAAAAATAATCGGAAAATTCACGTGGTACCCTCGAACTTTGACAGATTGCACATGGTACCCAACTTGGCAAGTTTATGCACATGGTACCCCTGAACTTATTACTTTCTGCACATGGTACCCAAATAGTAACTTCCGTTAGATTATTCCGTTAAATGATTATGTCTTGGTTAGTTGTTAGGTCAAGACATGCACTTTACATGTAAAGTCCTAGGTGTATATTTTCTTCACATGTCACTTTTTTAAAATCATAATATGCAAACAACTACTCTAAATTGACTTTCAAATAATCTAATATGTATGTTTATTTGATAGACTTTGGTGGAAATGAAATTGATTATAGTTCTTGGTTCAATAGTGATATCCAATTTGATACATTTGAAGATGCATTCATGTGTGGCACATCTCAAATACTCAGGCTCTTGGTCACCACCAAGTATAACACTGAACATCTCGATGGATCTCGGGTGAACCATAAAAACATGTGTAATCGTACCTTCATCAATCACGTTGCAGAGATATATATAGTTAGCGATCTCCACAAATATAATAATTCAAATGTATTAGTAATTTAAGGAGAATGGCATTAAGAGGTTAAGTAAATATATATAACTAAAACTAAATCAAATTGACAAAATGACACGAAATATGAATTTAAAATTAGAAAATAATTATTGTTTTGAATAAGTATTTCGAAATCAAATAAATTAGAACAATACATATTAATCAAATAAAGTAAGGACAATACATTATTTTTTCGAAATAATTACGTAAAAAATATTTTAAATTATATATCTATAATGAACATCATCCACACCAAAGCCATCATAAGGAACTTACACAATTAAATTACATAAAAGGATAAAGTATATTGATTATATAGTGATAAAAATAAAATAAAAATATAAAACATTGCATGTGAGAAAGATGTATCGTCCAAGGATTATACATGTAAACCACATGTATTGACCTAGGTCCATCCATGTGTTTCACATGTAATGTCATAGGTCGTTACATGTTTTTCAAATGTAAGAACCTTGGTCAGTACAAGTGTTTTAAATGTATTGACCTAGGTCCTTACATGTGTTTTACATGGAAGGGCCTAGGTAAGTACATGTGTTCTACATGTATGGTCCTAAGTCCGTACATATTTTTCACATGTCACTGTAAGTTTTCCGGAAAATTTATTTTTTTACAACGTAAATTAGATTTTAAAGTATAAAATGTAATGATATATACTAAATTATTATAGATTCATATCCCTTGTTCATTGCCCAAGATTCAATGTACTAAACATGTTAAACTGGTTATGTTTGGTATGCACAATAAGTTAGCTTATTTGGCCAAATTAGCTTATTTGACTAGTTTTTTAAGCTCTTTGACCAAATAAGTTTGTTTGGTAACACCAGTAGCTTAAATAATAAGCTAGCTTATTTAAGATGTTACCCCATGTAACTTATTTAAAAATAAGCTAGCTTATCATAATTTATTCCTAATTTACCCTCAATTATTTACTAAAATAAAATGAGATTAAAAATATTTAATGCATTTTTATGTAATTTTATATATATCAGCTCCTATATCAACTAATTTTGCCAAACACTCCTATTACTATCAACAAAAAACTTTCAGCTACTACTGCAGCTATTAATTCAGCTTTCAGCTACTATTTCAGCGTTCAGCTACTATTTCAGCTAGTTTTACCAAACATAGAGAGTGCAAGAGTAGCCAAGGGCATAAGTGGAAAAAAATGAAAATAATGGGGTGACAAGTAGTATTTGACCTACTATTTGTGGGGTATGACGGGTGCCAAAAGTTGAAAGAAAAAATAATGTAAAATATCATTCTTAATAAATAGGTAACCTGGGCAAGGCCCGAACATGCAAACTAATTCACTTAATTAAAGAAAGAAATGAACTTTTATATGGACATACGTTCGAAAAATCCTACTATATTTATTTTTAAAGAGAACTACTCGTAAGAGCCAGAATAAAATGACAATAATTTTAGGATGAGACCGTCTCATCGTATGAGACCAATTATAGGTTACTTTTGATATATTAATAACGTGTTACTTTTGAAATAAGTTAGCTTTTAAAAATACTAGTTACTTTTGAAATGTATGAGAGGTCTCATCGTATGAGACCCTAGGTAGCACCGATACGGACTCAGACACGGACACCAATACGGATACGTGACACGACATTTTGAAAATTAGCGGATACGGACACGGCAAAAAACCAAAACTAACGAGTACTTTGAAAGCAAATTATTCAATTACGAGTACTGTGCGCGGGTAGGTAAAGGTGGGGCTGGCACGTTCGGGTGCAGGTGGGGCTGTAGCGGTGGGGCCGCTAGTCGGCGTTGGTCGGAAGAGGTCTGCTGAGGCGGCGCCGGTCGAAGGTGGAAGAGTCGGTAGGAGCAGAAAGATGGGAAGGAGATATAGAGAAGTAAGACATGTAGTTGAGCTACTGGTAGTGTAATTAGAATAGGAGAGAGAAAAAACAGTTTTTTTTTTTTAAAAAAAAATCTTGTCAGAACGATATAGTTTTGTGTCGTGTCAGGTGTCTGGTCCGTGTGCGGTTCGTGTCCGATTAATAAAAACCGTGTCCGTTTCCTAAAAAAAAAAAAAAAAAAACTGGACACGGTTTTTGGGCGTGTTGTACAGTGTCCGATCTGTGTCCGTGTCCGACACGGTGTCGGACACAGGCACGGCACTGTCCAGGCGTATCCGTGCTTCCTAAAATTGAGACCGTCTCACAACAAAATTTGTGATAAATCGAAACCGAACGGGACCTCGAAGATTTCGAGTTTTATCGAACTTGATTCGGATCACTTTTTTTCCAAACTATAGAGACAGAAAAGTTATCAGTAACATATTTCATCCAAAAGAAGTCATGGCTTCGAATCTTGAGGAAGACGAAACCCGCGAAAACACCAACACCATGATTATTGTCGAGCGACAAGAGCTCATGGTTCCGCCATTAACACTCACTGATCAAGCAATCCCAACCTTAAAATCCTCAATTTCCTTAAACCCCACAAACATAAATCCCCCATTCCCAAAACCCCCATCAAATTCTCTCTCCTCCGACCCCAAAATCATCAAACACCTCTCAAAATCAATCAATTTCAAGGGCAGAAAAATCCC
>JBBYHQ010350147.1:0-11988 GCA_038382645.1 Spergularia azorica
GTCAACCCATTTAGTTAAACGGGTTAGGAGCCGTTGACCCAAACCTACACTAAACGGGTCATTTTCAGGTCGGGTTGATTTTTGTCAGCTCTATGAGGCTGCGAGGCTTCCCTTTATTAGGTTGTTGCTACAATGCTACTGGTCTTGTTTGTAACGATTTTGATAGTTTTTTCTGTTACGTGGTCTAAAGTCTAAACTCTAAAGCTGGGTAAGCTCGTATACGACATTGTTGATAACTAAGTATGGAAGTTCAGCCAGGAGAAAGTTTTTTGGTAGTTTGTGTTTTCTATATATCATGTGAAATAATTAGAAGGCATGATTTATTGTGTCATTTTCAGTATGTTTGTCACTGTCTTTCTGTTGTCCTATACACATTGCTGTTCCTCCGGTCCTCTACTATCGAGATGGTCGATGCTGGTACTTGGAAGCCGCATATCAGCAAAAGATCGATCAAAGCTCGAGTGAGATTGAGTGAATGCTTGAAGGGTCGTAACTCGTAAGTCGCAACTTGTACCTGGGGGTCGGGGCTGTTGTCATGGCATTGTAGTGGGTGGTGTCTAATACTGGGGGCATCTGATTCATTTTCTTTAACCACTGAGGACCTGAGGTCCTTCCACTTAAGAACATGAAGCAATTCCTGTTTCTATCATGTAGATATTTGATGTGTGATTTGTGGCTAGTGATAACAAAATCGTTGTATGATATTCGGCCATTCATTTCCAAATTCTAATTATCATTTTGTGAGCCTTCGTATTGGTATCATTTTTAGGTTTTCAATTCCTATTATTCTGAAAACTGAAAATAAGTTTCTGACAACTTGTTTACGTAATATCTTTTTTTTTTTTTTTTTTTCCCACCGTCATATTTCATAAGAATACTTGAATGTAGTAGTATCTCGAATCAACCAAGTTATATTAAAATGACCACCTATTGAGATTATAAAATAGCCGAAAATTAAAGCCTAAGAATAATTTAAAATTCCGCTTTTCATTTTTAACGTTTATTTGTGTCCATCGAAAGTTGAATCTCAATAGTACAGAAGCTTACTAGAGCATCTTTCTCTTTTCTCCCGCTATATATAAACCCACCATTTTACTCAGCTCCTCATCTCAGGAAAAAAATAATAATAATAAAAAAAAAAACAGAAAAAAACAAAGAGTTATTTTATTTACATCATGGCGGCGGTTTCGCGCCAAATTTTCTCCGCCGGCGGAGCAACATCGCCGGAAATGCGGCGGCGGTTGGTGGTGGTCCCACTGCCAGCATCAACCGTCCGATTCAACAATTCGCCGACTTCTCTCGTCAGTCAACGGTCACGATTGGAGGCCGCGGCGGTACGGTTTCCGACACGTCAGGTCGCTGAATTGCACCGTCGGATCGATTTCCGATCGGACGGCGGGGAGAGCAGCTGGTGGAAGAGACCGAGGTCGTTGAGGTGTAATTGTGCGGCGGGGGAGGTTGATCAACCGGTGGTGGAGAAGAATGTTGATCGGACGGCGGAAGTGGCGGTTGCGGCGGCGTTGACGGTGGTGCTTGGTGTTGGGAATAGAGTGTTGTATAAGCTTGCTTTGGTTCCGTTGAAGCAGTACCCTTTTTTTCTTGCTCAGCTCGCGACTTTTGGGTACATACTCCATTATTTTACGAGTATTATTTTCGATATCGACAATGCTAGAGGTCTAATGTTTAAAAACCGCATTTAATATGTCTAACACGAATCAAAATAATATACCCGTAGTTATTAGTCGTATTGAATTGCTACTCACGTGTTGTAGATAGTACACAATTCGTGTCACTTGAGTACTTGCTACATTCCAATTTTTTTATGATTTGTTATGTAATTGGTTAATTAGTGTAGTTATTGATATGTGTTTAGAAAGGTATACTATATTAGTCGAGTTAGCGTTTGTTATTATATTGCTTAAAAGCGAGTTGTGCACTGGTCTTAAACGACAATGAAGTTGGACGTAAGGGAGTTTCGTGTGACTTGGAAGTCATAATTAGTGCGTTATTGTCACTATCACTAATTTTTGGGTACAATTAACTTGGAAGACACTTTTTGAGATGGTTTAGTTTGGTGTACTTAGAAGTCAAGAAGCGTCACAACCACTCCTTTCTTTTTAAGTAGAGTGTAGACATTATCATTTGATTGGATTTTGGCTTAAAATAGTAGCTGCAACTGAAATGGTAATTTGCCCTAAAAAACAGAAGGGCCAGAAGTAGTCAGAAATGTGTGCTAGAAGTAATCGGTGGTGGCGCTTCTTGTTTTGATCATTACGCGGTTATTTGTTGTTTCTATTGTGTGAGAAGTGAGTAGGACTGATGCCTGACTCATAAATTTATATTGCTTGATCATGTACAGACTTGTGGAAAAATACAGTTAATGTTATGGATAATTATACAATGGTTACTTACGAGTATTAGAGACTGTCGTATAATTTGAATTCCGACATCTTTTAGAACTGGAGGGAGTAATATTTTGGTAGATATATCACTTTATATTTGACCGCGACAAAATCTAAACAACTGTTTTAGACTTAGCTTATGACAGTCATTTCGGATTAGCATCATCTCTTGAGTTTCTTGTGATGGGAATGCAACATTGCAGAAGATTTCTGATATTGTATTGTTACCGTTACTGGTTACTACCTATTCTGTTATTTAGTGTTCTAATCATTGGTGGCTTTAGTTTCCTGGACTTGTGTTACGAATATGATGTATTAAGTGTCTTATTAAGACCCTTTTGATCTTACTTTTCTTGTAAACTTGAATTATGCAGATATGTAATAGTATATTTCAGTATCTTGTATCTTCGACGCCAAGCGGGCATTGTTACAAAAGAGATGCTATCTTTACCTCAACTTCCATATATTGCAGTTGGTCTTTTTGAGGCCCTAGCAGCGGCGTCTGGAATGGCAGCTGGAAGTAAGGTTAACCTGTTACTCTGATCTCTGATTTAGTCTTCCTTTTTCTAGAAGTGCATGCTTGAATAAAATTTAAAAAACACAGAGTGTGGAATATGGATTTAACAATTTAACATTGCTAGCTTAGAAAATAGAAGTAGGCTCTGTTGGATTCCTTGCTTCGATGAGGTTTTATAGTAGATTCTCTTTGTAGTTTGTAAACAGTGCCTTGTGCCTAATTCTAGCCTTAGGCTTGTTTGCACAACCTGATAGTTGAGAATTATAGTGTTTCCCTTTACAATAACAAAGGTCCCTGAATTCGTAATATCTCTCGATGTACAGTGATATTCTATCACTGACATAACATTATATTTTCCATACACCTGTGCTGTTCATTTTTAATTAGCCTGATCTGTTTTTTGTTTTGGATCAGGCATGCTTTCTGGGGCATCAATTCCAATTTTGTCTCAGGTAATAAGTTCTACTACAGGTTCTTTCACTTTTTCCTGAGAAGGGGATAACTAGATGATGATCTATATACTGTGCACTCGAGCAGATTATATCTACTCTTTGGATTACTATCGCTGGTGTCTGGTGTTAGTTTTCATGTTTTTTTTTTTTAAATACATCTTAAGTGGTTAGGGGGTTGGGATGAGGCTGAAATTGATTAAACTTTAGAATATCTTAGTTTGTGTGTCGAGAAAAGAATAACCTAGGTAATCTGTGTTGGCCAATTGTTTTTTTTTTTGTGTCAAGGATTTGCTTCTGTTTTAAAGCAAGCAGACTCATTTGGAACTGCTGTTGTCCCGTCTATCTAATCTCGACGCTTATCATAATCATACATCTTAAATTGAGTGCTGAATGTTGGTAAGACCTGTAATAGAGTGGAATTGGAGAAAATAAACCACGGAGTATTAAATCATGATTGCCATTCATCATCACATCATGCCGACATGCTTATGAAATGTACAATTGTACATGATAGTTCTGAAATAGAAACTGATATGACCTTCATTTATCTGCAGACGTTTCTTGTTTGGCAACTCCTCCTGTCAGTTATATTTCTTGGAAGGAGGTACAATGTCAACCAGTTGATTGGGTGTTTTTTGGTCTCTATGGGTGTAATAATCACAGTAGCAAGGTGAGCTGCATGTCCTCTGCACTATATGTATTTCTTTGATTGTAGTCACGCGGAAAAATTTGTTGAAACTTGAAACAACCACATCACTAATTTGGACTACTAAAGATGCTTAGTTACTTTTAGCCGTTGCAGCACATTTTTATTTATGTTTGAGAAGGGTACTTTAACCCAGCAGTTAGCCACATGCCATTGCCTAACAAATTTACATAGATAGAAGGTGGCCATTCCATCTGATGAGTAATGATCTGGTGGACTATCCTCCAGATATTGCAATTATCCGCTATATGCTAAACTATCTGTGATTTGCGTGTGCTATCTGCAGTGGCTCTAGTGCTGGCCCCTCGTTGAATGATGTTGGTATATTCTGGAGTATTTTGATGATCTTTTCTTTCTTTTTACAAGCTGCCGATACAATTGTAAAGGTATCCGACATACTGACCTTTATCCCTCTTCTATCAATAATTACTTTTGTTTCTCGTGTGGTCAGATGCAATTGTGATAAGGAACTGTCTGATAACCGAATTAGTTCTGTTTTGTAGGAATTGATTTTCTTGGATGGGGCCGAGCGACTCAAGGTATATATGATGATGAAATAGTACTATCTATCTATTATTTGTGTCGATCTTAGATTCTAATCCTATGAAGGCTATAGCGTTAATTTGGCTGTTTTATGTTGCATGAAATTATCTGAACAAGGATTTAAAAAGAAGGAATTGGGGTAGGGTTAGATTGATCAGCTCTATCCAATCATTGTGCTTGTAGCTACTTCTGATATACCCTTAGCTCTACCCAATCATTGAGCACATTGATGCCTGACTGATCTTGTTACATGAACATCAGCATGCATCCCTGCAGGTTCTTTAGTCTTAGTATTGATTGCAGCCTTGCGAACATATGAATGTTAGGACTCTCATATATTTTGGCGTATCACGTACGATATCTTGTGAGATTGCACTAATTTGAGAATTCTCTGGTTCTTGTTGCAGGGAGGTTCGGTGGATCTCTTTGTCGTTAATTCATTTGGGTCTGCTTATCAAGTAAGTAGCTGGTGCCTGGCAATAAGAAGACACATTTATCTTGTCCTTAGACATTGATATGGCTCTAGTGAACTTCTCAGCTCTCAAAAGTATATAAAGACCCTTTTTAACAATGCAGGCGCTCTTTATATGCCTTCTTCTGCCCTTTTTATCAAAGTTGTGGGGCATACCTTTCTATCAACTGCCATCGTACCTCAAGGATGGAGCAGCATGCTTTCTCAATATCAATAATCTCTCAACTGGTACGGCTAATGTTAACTAAAAATTTTCTGGAAGTTATTTGGAGTAAGCATAGCCGGGTCCTAAAGTACATGAGCAGGGGCTTCCCCACTGACTTTGAGCTCATACATACTTTGGTTTTCTGCAGGATGTGCTGGTGCACCCCTACTGCCTATACTCTTTGTCATCGTGAACATGGGTTTTAATATATCTTTGCTGCATCTTCTTAAGATCTCTTCAGCGGTTGTATCTTGCCTTGCATCTACAGTTTCAGGTATTTATCTCTCTTTTCGTAACTTGCCCAGTCTTTAGAAAGCAGATGATAAGTTTACTCTTTGTCAAATTAGTTGCAGGCATCCAAAAATAAAATAAAATAATAGACAAGAAAAACACTGTTTTATGCTCTGATGGACTTCTGCTAGGAAATAAAGAGTTGAGTAGAGCTATATGTTGTTGGTTGCCAGTAACCGGACCCAAAGGCAGACATAACTATCAAATATTCTGCGGTTTTGACTGATCCTACTTCTCCAAGTTGCTGGTTTCAGTTTGATTTTTCTTGATAATTCAACTAAATGGCTTGATAGAAACTTCGATTAGATGTGAATGAAGGCAATATCTGAACTAGACCAGGGAGTCAAATCGTCCAAACATTTCATTTTAAGCTGGATACTCATTCTCATGATTACTTCGAGATATTTCTGCTAACATCCTTTGTTTTATGTAACAGTGCCGCTGTCTGTATTTGTGTTCACTTTGCCTCTCCCATATCTGGGTGCTGGCACCGCCCTTCCTCCAGGCTTTGTCGCTGGTGCTGTCATTCTTGTTCTGGGTTTGATTTTCTATGCATGGAGACCTGCTATGGTGCCTGGACTGTCTGCTACGGCAGCTACATCATAAACTAGGTTCAATTGTTGTATGAATGAAATCAAAGCAGGATTTTGTTGTTGTGGTAAATCACTGGTAGCAAATCGTTGGTAGTTTGGGAAAGGTATTAGTCATTTCTTAGAAGTTAGATCGATGATTTGAGAGAAGAGATGTATTATACGAAATAAGGACCGCAGTCATGAATATGACGCGAAAACGTGTTCACTGGGTTGTACCCTAGGCCCCTAGCCCTTTGTATGATGTATATCCGCACTTTGGAGCTCTTAGCAACGAGATCTTGGTGTAGTCTTGTATCATTGCGTAATCCTCTTTAACTGCAGACTTCTTTTTGTGCCCTAAACAAACAAGATGTACTTATCTTCGTATTTTAGATCGCTTATACAAACTTCGACTCATTTGGTTACCTTCATTTTCATCAAACGATGTGATTTTAATTCGCATTATGAGATTGTTTTACGACGTTTTTTGCCCACTCATATTTCCACGCCAGAAATAGACCAATCCACGCAACAAACGCGCCAACACACACGTGCGTGGATTGGTCCATTTCTAGCGTGAAATTATGCTTGCCTCTTTTTCTACCCGGGCAACACTGGCGAATGTTCAATATGCTAAACGTGCCGTTGTGGGAATGCTAGAAGACTCAAGTGAAGTACCAATAGTCGATCAACATCCACAAATTCAAAATTGCCGCCAATTGCTCAGAGTTTTCACTTAAATTCTTCGTTACGCCACTCTCATACTTCCTTCAAACACTAACCTGCTACTCAATTGATCACCAAATGCTGAAATTCGTGACCAAAAATCGACGATTGAACCAAATCAATATCTTGAAAAGTCAGCGATACTCAACACAATCCAAACCTAAAAAGGGTCACTCAAAATCTCATATAACCCAGAAAACCCCCAAAAAAGATGATAATGATTCACTTTTCAGCGACATTACTAAGATCTTGGGCACTGGAATTATTGATCTAGGTCAAATTTCATCTGGGTTTTCTTTTGCTGGCGAAAATGCGGGCGATTTTAGTGGGAATGAACAATGCATACCAGGTGTTCGACGAAATGCCGATGAGAAAAATGAGAGTGGGAGTGAGGAAGTGGCCGTTAGTGGGGATACCCAAGAGGGGGTTTTGGCGGGAAGTGATGTCAGTGCCGTTGTATTTAAAATTGCGGAGATTATAAGGAGTGATCATGGTGGGAAATTCATGGAGGAACGGTTGGATAGCTCGGGTTGCGAAATGAGTGCTGACATTGTGGAAAAGGTGTTGAAGAGGTGCTTCAAAGTGCCACATTTGGCTACTAGGTTTCTTAATTACGTGAAGTTGAAGAATAGGAGTTGTGTTACTACTGAAGCGTATAACACCATGTTGTATATGGCAGGGGATGCTCAGGATTTCGAGTTGGTCGAGAGGTTGGTGGAGGAAATGGGGGAGTATAATTGTGAGAAAGATATTAAGACTTGGACCATAATTCTCATGCATTATGGCAAGGCAAAGTTGGTAGGGAAGGCCTTGTCGATGTTTGAGAAAATGAGAAGATCGGGTGTTGAACCTGATGCTGAGGCGTACAGGATACTGATCCAGTTGCTATGCAAATTTAAGAAAGGTGAAATCGCGTTGGAGTTTTATAAGGAGATGGTGCAAAAGGGATTTGAACTTCACAGTAGGTTTTACCCACAGTTGCTTAATTGCCTTGCAGGTTGTGGAAATGTAGATGGGGTTTACTTTGTCGTAGATGACATGGTTAATGTGTCTCATATCCCTGAACATGACGCTTATTCGTGTGTTTTAAAGAACTTTTGTATTACAGGACGTATAAAAGAAGCCTTGGAGTTGATTCGTGACCTTAACAATAAAGGTGTCGCTCTAAGCCCTTTGTTTTTTGAGACTCTGGTGAAGGGACTTTGCAAGTCTGATAGGATGGATGATGCTCTGGAAATAGTCGATATCATGAAGAAGAGAAATGTTATTAATGAGGTGGTTTATGGGGCTCTTATTAATGGTTACTTGAGGAAGAAGGATGCTTCTAAGGCTTTGGATCTGTTTCATCGCATGAAGGAAGCTGGTTTGATTCCCCTGACTTCAACTTACACAGAGTTGATGCAGCACCATTTTAACTTGAACGAGTACGAGAAGGGATGTGCTTTATATGATGAGTTGTTGGAAACAGGTGTTAAGCTAGATACTGTAGCATACACGGCCATGATTGCAGGTCATGTTCGCCATGACCATATTTCAGCAGCTTGGAAAGTTTTGGAAAGCATGGAGGTGGAGGGGATTAGACCCGATCAGAAATGTTATTTGATTTTCATAAAGGAGCTCTGTAGGAGTTCCAAGGCTGAAGAAATCATTAAGGTTTTGAATCATATGCTGGATTCTAAGATTAACATTGGAAAGGAAGTTTCCGATTGCGTGATTTCTCATCTGAAGAGGAAAAAGGAGATTGGCAAGTTGAAACAGGTTAAGGATATACTTAGACGTGTCAGGGGTTGCGGTGAAGTTGGGGCATCCGAAGACAGCCCTCCACAGGGGCTGATTCAAAATGGAGTGGCAAGTTCTGTTGAGTCAAATACGGAATGTTTGTTGCTAGAGCCTCTACCGGATGCTTTCAGGGATGAAGATCTGCACAGTGTATCTGCCATATTGTCTTCGGCTAAAGATTGGTCTGTGATGCAAGAAGCTTTGGAGAAGTTAACAATTTGTTATACACCTGCCCTTGTTTCCGAGATCCTACACACCTGCGGTCAGTATGGTTCAGCTGTGCTGCCTTTTTTCTCATGGGTTAGAAAGCAACCTGGTTACAGGCATACAACAGAAACTTACAACGGGGCTATAAAAATAGCTGGTAAAGGTAAAGATTTTAAACACATGAGGTATCTCTTCCACGAAATGCAAAGAAATGGTTGCTTGGTGACACCTGATACATGGACAATCATGATAATGTTGTATGGTCGTGTAGGCCTGACTGATATTGCATCGAAAATTTTCAGTGAGATGAAAGCCAGTGGTTGCAAGACATCCAGTTCTACATACAAGTACTTGTTGTTGGCCTTCTGTGGGAAAAAAGGGAGGAAGGTTGACGAAGCCATCAAAGTTTTTGAGGAGATGATTGGGGAAGGATTTGTTCCAGATAAAGAACTGGTTGAAGTTTGTTTCGATTGTTTCTGTGAAACTGGTAAGGTGGCAGACGCCAGGAAGTGCTTGGAGCATCTCCAGAGAGTCGGTTTTAGTACACCGCTATGTTATTCCTTGCTTATTAGGGCACTTTGCCGGAGAGGGAAATTGGATGAAGCTTTAGCCCTAGCAAATGAGGTTAAAGAAGACCGCTCTACTCTCGATCATTATGTCTGTGGAAGCCTAGTGCACGGTCTCTTAAAAAAGGGGCAGTTAGAGGAGGCATTGTCCCGAATAGATTCTATGAAAGAAGCGGGTTTCCAGCCGACTGTCCATGTCTATACTTCCTTAATATCGCATTTCTGCAAGGAGAAAGACATGGATAGAGCACTGGAAACTTTCAAGACAATGTGGAAAGAGGGATGCAATCCTACTGTCGTTACATACACTGCATTGATTCACGGGTATATGAACACAGAAAGTTTCGAGGATGCCTGGAAACTGTTTCTGCGAATGAAGTATAAAGGACCATTTCCGGATTTTAAGGCTTACTCTATATTAATTCAGAGTCTTTGTGACAGGGGAAGATCTGAAACAGCAGTGCTATTCTTATCAGAAATGATGAATGATGGTATTGTACCCAGTTCTATCAATTTTCGGACCGTTTTTTTTGGGTTGAACAGAGAAGGTAAACAACATCTAGCTCAGAAAGTTATGCACCTGAAGCATGATGTTGCCAGTAGACGGAAGTTCATAACTTCATAGTTCAAAATGATAATTTAGCTCAATGTAAACTTTTTGTCTATCCTAGAAAGTAGAAAGTTGAGATTATTACGCATTGTGCGCAGTTTTCCCTTTTTGAGCCGGCTCAATTATCAAATCCACATTTATGCACCAATGCACAATGCACTCAAAATAGGGTTGAGCATTGGTCCAAGAATACTAAACCGAAACCGAATAGTCAAAATTGTGAACCAAGAAGAGGGTTGAGTATAAAAATGTTATTTTTTGGTGTAAATTATAATGACATATAATTATAATGGCATTATAATGGCATATAATTAGGTTCGGAAAATAGTAGGACTATTTGTAAAAATAAAGTAGTTGTGATTATTAGTTTGGTATGAATGAAAGTTGAGATTATTTTGGTAGAGCCAACCAAAGTTTGGGATTATTCAAGTAAAATTTTCCAAAATTAAACTTAAAACCAAGTCTCGATCATTATTACGGAGTAGAACGTAAAGGTCCATTACGCGAAATAAGTTTGTTCAGTTAAAAAAAGAAAAACAAAATGAATGGAAACGAATAACCAAAACAGGTAACAGCAGCCGCTAGTCAAAGAACACTCTCTGAATAGTCTGAAGATCTTTTAGAAATTGAAGGAAAATTAATTGGGGAAGAACATAATCACTGCTAGTACTTAGATTAGATGAAGTCAGCATTCTCACGCCAATTCAATCGTGCAATTTACGCTCAAATCAGTCTACCAACTGTACGGGTAAACTCCAAATCATCTTTTCTTGTTCAATTTAATCGAATTTCTGATTTCTGTTCATTATAAATGCTTAATCTTAGTTTACAAAATTTGCATGAAGTAATGTAGACATAGTGCAAATTTTAGATTGTTTTGAAATGGGTTTTGTGATTATTGTATTGGGTAACAATTGAATTGGAGAATAAGATACAAAGTTTTGATTTTTGTTAATTAGAAATTATAAATTTTACCAGTTTTATGCCCAAAATGTTGCATTACGCAGGGACCTATGATTAGGGTTTTGCATACGGCCCCTCGAATCCACGAGACGGCCCTGGCTATATGTTCTGGGAAAATCCCGTCAAGCGAAACGTGTAATCTTGTAGTTAATAAGCTCAGATTGTCAGGGGAGCTTGAATTAGCATTCTCAGTGTATAAGAAAATGAGTCATGCGGGAGTATCACCGTTGTTCTTCTCGTTGTCGGTTTTGGTTGATTACTTTGTGAGTGTTCGCTAGCCTTGTTATGCTGTAGGGGTTGTAGGGTTGATCTCGAAGCGGGGTTTTGATGTTAATGTGTACATCATGAATCTTATGCTAAAGGGTTTTTGTGAAAATGGAGATGTTGATGGTGCGGGGAAGCTTTTGAGTGACATGTGCAAAAATTCTTTGGCTGATGTTGTCAGTTACAACACCGTGATTAGGGGACTTTGTAAGGGAAATAGGTTGTTAGAGGCTGCGAATTTGATGAATCAGATGGAGGAAACAGGGTGTCGTCCTACTTTGAGGTCATACACTACACTTTTGGATGGGTTGTGTAGGGATGGGAAGATGGATGATGCGATGTGTGTGATGGAAAAGATGAAGAGCAATGGAATTATTGTTGATGAGGTTGCTTATACTACCCTCATTCACGGGTTTTGCAAGATAGGGAACACAGCTAGAGGAAAAGAGCTATTGAATGAAATGCTAGAGAAGGGGTTGAAACCTGATGTAGTAACCTACACAAGTTTGGTGCAAGGTCTAGCTAAGATGGGATGTTGGGAGGAAGCCGCAGGAATGATTACAGATATGACGGAGTTGGGGGTTCTGCCTGATGTATATACTTATTCAGGTCTAATTAAGAACCTTTGCGTCCACAAGAAGGCTAGCCGAGCATTTTCCATGTTGAAATTAATGAAAGAGAAGGGAGTCGAGCCAAATACTGTGATGTATACT
>JBBYHQ010350182.1:0-11985 GCA_038382645.1 Spergularia azorica
CTCTTTCTTGCTGGCTGCCAACAGCCGAGGGACAAGTGGGAGCCAGTGGTGGTGGAAGCTCGAGCCATCGAGTTGGGTCTGAAGCTTGCTTGCCAGCATGGCTTGAGCGACGTGATGGTTGAGTCAGATTGCTTGCAAGTGGTCACTATGCTTATGTCTCGTTCTTGTCCGTTATCGTATTTAGGTAGAATTGGTCAAAATATTCTGTCTCTGTGTGGTAGTTTTCATTCTGTTTCTTTTTCTCATGTGCATAGGGAGGGTAATCAGGCGGCACATTTTATGGCCCACCTGTGCCCCATAGATGAGTCTGTTCGTGTGTGGTTTGGGGCCGGCCCTAACGGTCTCCAGGATGTACTTTTCACGGATTTTGTGTCCGCCTTTGAATAATATTTTTTTTCCTTTCTCAAAAAAAAAAAAACTATATCATCATCAGCAACGGACAAATCATAGTCATCTCACGCTATATCTCGACACCATAAACAACCCAAATAATCTACGAGAGAGGGGTTTTATTCAAACACAAATTAAAATTAAACAACATAGTAATAATAATACTCCTAAAATAAACTCGAATAATAAAACCCTAAAACTTTAGATCACGAACAACACGTCTCCGGCGAACACCAAATTCCCGCCGGCAGGCATTATAGATCCCATGCCCACCGGCAGGCAGCGGAAGCAATCTTCGAGAGTCCTCTAGGAAAAAGGCTCTGATACCATTATAGAATTATAACGTACACTATTTGGGAATCTCGTAAACTCGATATAACTCGTAATGACTCGCTTACAATAACCTTGGGGTAAACCCCTATTTATATTATTACAAGACTTGACCCTTACGAAACCTATCTCGTAACATATTCCTAAACACATATTCTAGTATATTACGTATTCCTAAACACACATAATATTACCTAATCGCAATTCTCTGGAATACTCCATAATCCTCTATTAGAACTCGTGTGGTTATCCAAGCTCAATTTCGACACATCTATTCCACACTTGCGATACAACGTTGGACAGCCGTTCAGAGATGTGATGAGGTAACATATCATAAGATTCATACCCATCATCATTGTACGAGCATCGATGATTCACGTCGTCTAATGCTCGAAATTCGTTGTTCCTCGTATCGAGGGCAGCTATACCAAATTACCAATCTTGTTACTACTACTTTGATGGACCCAATAAATAACCCCATCGATGCATGCAACAACCATTATCCTTCATGCCATAAGGGTAGCCTTGCCGGATACGAGACGGTACTTAGTTCATCGTCCAATACCTTCCACGACTTCGACGATCCGAGTGTTAGAATCTCTACTTCACACCTATTGGCCTTTGGTTGACCCCATAATTGGATTATTTGAACAACTTTGTACTCGTCTCTCGAGTTGGATCATATCCCAAGAAACACCAGCATAAATCAGGACACTTCTTATCTTTTGTCTTACGCTCGGGAGGTGGAGGTATGTTTGTCGGGTAAAGAGGAAGCAATTGATGAGTCCTTATACTGAAGACACAAACGGGAAAGTAGTCCAGCGGACCGATAGGAATGTAAGTGTAGAGACAAACAAGACCGTTGCACGTGTTAGAGACGACGTAGTATTTGTCGTGCAAAAGAGTAGGCGATGGTATTTTTTGTCCCTGTATTTTCAACATGCATGCCATCGAGGTGGCCTTTGAGATCACCTACGCGAGGAAGGTCGGAAGAGTAAAGCGCACGGTAAGAGGCCGACGAAGCGGTGCCCGACGTTTGCAAAACATCAGTGAAGAGATAGAGTTTGGGATGAGGATTTGGTGAGGTTCGAGAGTGGCGTGTCAAAAAAGCCAGAGGTGTAAGGGTGTGTCTCTAGTGCTTGGAAACTAACTTGAATCTCATCAAAGATGCACTAGGTGGTAACCTCGATAGGATCTCGATTATCATGTTGTCGTCAAGCTCTCGAGTTGATGTTGCGCCCGTACGTAGTTGGAAAATCTGTCGTCTCTCCTTGATGAGTTCTTCCATTTCATTATTATGGAGTTCGATCTTGGCGTCAAACACAAAACAAAACAAAACAAAAAGAAAAAGGAAAAAGTATTATGGAGTTCAGTGTTGATGTGCCAGTCGAGTCGGATCATCAATTTTTAATTTTTAGTCTTTTTTTCTAAGCTGGAATGTTTAGGAGAATTTGTGTTTTGGCAAAAGATATACATGTTTCTAATAATAACTAGCTTTTGGCCCTGTGACTTCACGGGATCATTTTTAATTTAACTGTAGAGTTGTACTAACATGTTAATTATATGGAAAATAGAATAAAGTTGCCAATCACAATGTCAAAAATAAATATGACCAATATGATCATATCTTGGAAAAAAAGATGTACAATATAAACTATTTGCAATTATAATATTGATTCGCAACTTGTCATTATACATAAAAATAGGCTCTCTAAATATATAGTTGTATATCTTCCCCTGGCTAAAAATATCTCTTTGTTGAACTAATTATACATGAAATGATATTTTTCTCACCAAAATCAAACAAAATCATAACATATATATACTGATTCGAATTCAGATGTAACCGACACAATTGGCAAACGAAGAATCAAGAGACACCATATTTAATGTCGTTATTATGATGAATAATGAGTAATTTATGGAACTTTAAAGAGATGTAAGATGTTGAAATGACTCATAACGTCTATATGGCAGCCCAAAAGAATAATAATAACAGTGTTGTGAAAATATCTCATAGTGACATGTGACTTTTCCACGCGGCCAAACCCCCAAAACTCGTACGTGATCGTTAATGCTAAACAATTAAAAGTATAGTATAGATAGAGAGATAGATTGGAAATTCTTCTGAAATTAGCACAAATATGTAAGCAAAGTTTAAAAGTCATTTGCTTGCTTCATGAATGATTAACGTCTTGAGTACGATGTTAATATGGTATGTTCCCCCAGGATATCATCTATTATTTTCACTCCAAATCAAAAGTAATTCTTTACCGTCGTGATAAACGCAACAACGGAGGTACAGTCGACTACATTATATTAGTGATAACCACCATATTCAGTATCATCAATATCTTTAACGGATTAACCATAACTAACATGCCCCTCTAAACTAATGGAATCCTTTCTCATAACGTATGAGGATGCATTATAAAATGTTTAGAGTACAATATAGGCATTTGGTAAATTTGCGATATAATTTGAAGATAACAATAATTTGGGAGTACAAACACATACACGATATAAAATCTATCTACGATTAACAGAAAACTAATAAGAGATGCTAACATTCCCTTTAAATTGTTGTATGAAAGACAATCTATATACACCACTATTTTAACATCTAATTATTTTCTAACTCAACTTCTCTCTTTCAACATGTAGTATGTGTGTATCATGCATATTTTCTCACTAAAATTAAACAAATAACCAAGGTATATATAGTCCCTTAAACTAACATGTAACTGACAATTTGGTAAGCGAACAACCAAGAGACACAAAGTTTAATATCATTATTAGGATGAATAATGATGATGAATTATGATTTGAATAATGAAATTTAATTTAAAAGAAGTTGAAATCTTTTCAAACCTTTGAGAAGGCAACTCAAAGGTCAAAATTAATCTAAAGTGACACATAGGTTGATGACGTGGAATTAAATTGATAGGAATCGCCCTCGACATGCCACGTGGATTTTTTTGGCTATGGATGCTTTAAAAGACTGCCACGTAGGCGTGAAAATTAGTTTATTAAAGGTACACTATCAATACTATACCTTTAATAGGCTACTTTCAACGCCTACGTAACAGCCTTTGAAAGCATTCAGAGCCAAAAAATTCCACGTCATATCCTACGTGTCGTCCCATTATGCAATTCCATTCTCTCTCATCCACGTAATTAATGTGTGAGCTCAACAATTAAAACCTGTCTTAAGACCTTTCGTCTTCCTCATGACATGAATTATTTGCATTAAAATTTGTGGGTACTTGAAAAGCCTTTCATTCAATATTAATATTAAACATAGTGTCTTTTGGCTATTGGTTTGCCAATTCGTAGGTTACATTTGAATTCAAGGTACTATATATATATATATCTTCGTAATTTGATAGATATTGGTGTGAATAAAATTTCATTTCATTTCATACATATAAAATGAGTTGGTCACAAGAGAGAATTTTTGTTTGAGAGAGAGATATACAAATGTTATTTAGTGATTTACTCATACAAAGATTTATAGAGTTAGGTCTTAGAATGAGTATTTGTTATATGTGTCTATCGTAGAGAAATCTTCGAATATCTATATTTTACTCTGTGATTATAAATTGATTCCAATTTGTTATAATTGATATAGCTATATAGTATCTGAACTATTATCATGCAATAAGATCATCATGGTTGTGTATATTTTCGATTTTGTAATTGGCGAGTATATTTTACTTTGAATATTTTTAGTTTTCACCTTTCAATAATGTAAGGGCACCAAACACATCAATTATTACAAATTCATCCAACAAGAATCTTAATACTCAAATTTGATTTGACACATCTCTTTGAATCGAATATGGTCATATCAAAATCCGCTTAAGACGTTGATGAAACAAGAATTATGTGTCGCGTTGTTATTGTTGTCGAGTAGAAATTTTCTAGTTATATGTGTGAGGGCCATCTTTAGGATAAACGAACATTTATTGAATGGAGATACATTCATTTTCATATTCGTATGGAGACTTTTAATCTTCTTATACCATGAAACTTTTATACATTAGATTCTAAGGTAAGTTCAAAGGTTTTTTTTACCAAAAAAATTAAATTGTTTCTCTTAACCTTTGGTTTGTCAAAAATTTGAGTTACAAGCATGTTGTTTCAATATAGTATTTGCTTTATTTTTTATTTGATTTTTCTAAAAGAAAAGAAAAAAACACTTTGCACAAAAATTTAGAGTTGTTCACTTGAGCACTTTAGCTAGGCATTGCGGGAGAAGGAATATATAGGTTGATTATTGATACAAATGTTTTACTGAGATATATTTTATAGAGTGCTACTACCTATGTTGGTTAATATATCCACCACCGTGATCTTTCTAAACGCTTTACTAAGTTTTAGTCATGAATATAATGTCTACAGTTTTCGTTAAAAAAAAAAAGCAAAAAAAAAAAAACACCCGTGAGTTCACGGGAACAAAAGCTAGTTGATTGATTACTAGTCTACTATCCGGGATAAGCCTGCAATTAATTTTTACCATATTGAGACATCACACTTATGGAAGATATTATGTAAAAAGAGATATTATTTGTTATTTGATTGGAAAGAGAGAGCATTAAGGTAAGTGCAAATGAATAAATGATTTTAATTGAATTTGAAAACAATTGCAAATGAATAAATGATTTTAATTGAATTTGAAAACAATTTTATTTTTTTATTGGACTTTTTAATTATGAAGCCACGTGCCATGAGAGATGGCCTAACTGAAGCCGATAGTGAACGTGGTCCTTGCCTCTAAAACAACTTTTAATATATATTACTAGTTTACTACCCGGGCTACGCCCGAAATAAATTTTATCATTTTGTTTCTTTGTGAACAAATATTTTTATCAATAAATTTTATCATTTATAAAACTTTCACTTTCAATATAGAAGATGTGATTCCAGTTCAAATAAGTAATAAGAAAGATACAAAATAATAAGGCAAAAATAAAATCAATTGATTGTAAATATTATTTTTTTATAATAAAAAAATATTGTGATTTTTTTTATATTGAAAACGTCATTTATGTATGGAATGTCCATTTAAAATCTTTACCATAAAAGAAATTTCAAATGTTTTTTTAGTGAAAATTAAAGAGACATGCCACGTGGCATGACAGATGGCCTAAATGAAGCCGGTGAACGTGATCGTTGCTCTAACACAACTTTTAATATGTAGTACAAGATAAGATAAGATATACAGCTGCGACAAGGATATTGGGTGATGCTATGAGTCTACGTATACACAAACAAAATAGTCTTTGATTTAGTCCATATATCAAGTTTAGTAAAATAAATTTGATATATAGTAATGAAATTGGTTATGCAGTAAACTTTAATGATTTGTTGTAAATTTATGTCGCTAACAATAATCAAAGATGTTACCAATTTATCAATGTAAACAAAATATAATTTGATTTGTCATATTTGCCCCTGCTTAAGTGAGAAATAGACTATTTATTTTGGAGGACAATACCGTTGGTCCGAATTCTTTCAGAAACATCTTTTTCATCCAAATTATTTTTGTTAGCAAAATTAACAATTTCTTGATCTCTTTTTAAAATCCAAGAAAATTCTCCCAATGAATTTTATTTAGGATAAATCGATTTAAACCCTTAAAACACATTTTTAACCCACGAAAATGCTCAATTGTGTTTTCGAAATCGCTAAACACTTTTTTGTAAAACTCTTGAAAATCCTTTAGATGGTTCTTGAAAATACACCAAAAATCACTTTTAAGAAAACAACAACTTTCTTGAGTAATGTCTCGGCATAATTACACTACATCAAAGGGATTTGTCGATAAATTAAATTACTGCAAAACACCCATGGAGTGTGTAGAAACTCCTCAAACTGTACTCGTCCTAGACCTGATTTTGTCACATCACAAACTAACGATTTGTTCATCAATCAACACATACCAAGCACATTTTGTTCATCAATCAACACATACCAAGCACATTTTGTTCATCAACATTCACCAACATCCTTGCATTCCTCATTTTGGGCTAGAGTACTTACCTTGAGTCTCTACCCCCTTGAACATTAGCATAACCACGCAATAATCAATTACGCTCAAACAATCATCAAAACCCTCGATCATAAAATGCAAGCATGGAAAACATTCTTGATCTTCAAATACACTTGCATGCAACCACAAACTATCAACAAATCTAAGTGCTTTACACTCAGATACCAATCCGATTCAACACTTCGGTCCTAGTCTCATATCTCCTAGAAAATCTAGCTGAAAGTCTAGGTATATGTCTAAATTCATTATAGGTTGAGCTTATACTATTGAATGGGAGAAGAGTGATAACCCCTACATTTTCTTTGGTGGGATTGATAGAAAAGGCGAAGCTAGACGTTCTCTCAGGCTTAGCTCTCTTTACTTTAGCTTCTTCGATAATGACTCGCATAAAACCCTACCTTTGATTACCTTTGTTATTCTCCTAATTCACCATGTGTGAATTTAGGAGTAGAACGAATGTGATTTGATGATGTGGTAGAGTGCTTGCCGAGAGGAAACGAGATAATGAAAGCAAGGGAGCTTGCCTTTCTCTGTTTTTGCCGAGAGCAAAGAGAAGAACGATGAGAGGCTTTTGTGTTGTTCTTGTTGTTCTATGTCATGAGGGGTGAGTTAAGGACATGGTATTTGTGATTTTCTTTCTCTTCTTTTCTTGGTGAAGAAGAAGGTGGAAATGGTGCCTGAAAAAAGGAAGAGAGACGGGTTATTATGGGAGTGTGTAAAATAATCTACCCTTATTAAGAACGATGAGATTAAAAAGGAAGGGTGAGGAGTAAAATTGATGTTTGTTATTATGGGAGTGTGTAAAATAATCTACCCTTATCAATAGGGACGAGATTAAAGAATTTGGGTAAGATCACATAAATGATTATATTGAGGTTTGGTTATACCGAGTTGTGGACGAAGCTTGAGGGTTGCTTCTAAGCTAACTTGGGACAAATGCAATAGGACTAAACCTAGCTTTGTAGGTCATCGTTTGCATGTGTTTAGGGTGTGATTAAAGGAGCAATTGAGGCTGAAATTTCTATTCCAATACCATGAGTTTTTTTTTTGGTTTTGGGGTAGTGAAAAAGAGAGTTTATTTTATTGGAAAATAATCACAACTTTCACTTATCCCAAAATAATCCCAACTATCGACTTTGTTTTTGAAAATGGTCCCAATAATTTACACAGGCATTCTTATGTAGCGTCATTAATGACATCACAACTCGTAATGTTGTAACTCAACACTTAATGGATCCAACTAGATCACCAAAAAATGTATAAACTTTCAATTTGAAAACATGAAATGAAAGATAACTATTTTAATATAAATAGACATGATAATTTTGATTAGCAAATGTAATGAAATGGTAGTGTTATAATGTGCAATAGGAGAGAACGCCATCATATTTTCTTGAGAGACGAGAAAAAACCCGGAGTTTCTTTTACCCGACAGCAGAGGCACCTTATCCTTAGAGGAACCTCTCGTGCGAGAGATTGTAATACATTCGCTGTGTATGTGGATCTTAAGAAAACTCTTGGGCAACTTGGAGTTAAGGGGAAGGTTGGGTGGAGTGATTATTTACTCCAAAACCTATATGACAAATGGTTGTGCTCCGTTCTACGAGGTGAGGGTGATTTTTACGCAGTGGTGCACCATACGGTTTTCCGTGGTGCCGTTGAAACCATGGTCAATGTTAGAGTATTCTGTCGTGCTTCAGTTGATTTCGGTGCAAATGTCCATGGGTCTGTCGTTGCTAGCTACAGCAACTATGAATATCTTGCCTCGTATGAAAATGAGTACTACTAAAGCAAGTTATTTAGAAGATCAAAGCTCGAGTGTGTATTGGTCGCCATAGTTTGCGATCTGCCATTGTTAAAGCCTGTGGTGATCGCAATGAAACACTCCCCATTAGCTATTGATTTAAATCTCAAAGGAAATAGAGATATGGAAGGGATTTAGCTACTTGAGCATATCTTCAGTCGCAAACTCGAGTTTATGGTCGCGAAAGCTGGTACATCAACCCAACCCGTGGCGGATTTAGCGAGGGGGCACGTGCCCCCCAATTCTCTCTTAGATATTTTAGTACATATACGTGCCCCCCAATTCTCTCTTAGATATTTTAATACATATACTATTATGTGTCCTCATCTACCATATAATTTCGATAGATTAGCGCAATTTGTCTCAATTTTTTTTACACACTGCCCCAGTTCGACAAGGGGAAGTATCATTTTGGCTCTTTTTTAATTCCTGCCAATACATCTAGTTGAAATCTTTATTTAGTTGTTTAGATTTTTTTGGTCGTGCGGAAAAAATTCTCAAATACATGTATGTTAATCGAGAAATAAAACCAATCTATCTTATTTATCTCCCCATTTTTAATGTTCGTAAAACTCACGTTTTAGTTCATAATTTTGTGTCCCCCAATTCTTATAATCCTGGCTGCGCCACTGAACCCAACTGAGTCAAGGAGAGTTATTTGGCATTCAAGTGTCTATTAAGGCGGCGTTCGGTTCATATTTCGGAATGAAAACGGATTGGAAACAAGAATGGAAAGGGAGTGGAGACAAGTTTCATTTTTTATAAATGTTGTTTGGTTAAGTATATGAATGGAATGATTCCATAAGTAAGGGCAAAATTGTAAATTTCTTTTTAAATCAAAATAACCACCAGCACCTCAACTATTCTCTCTTCTCCTTCGGCCGCAGCCGTTGACCAGCACCACCCGCGACAACCAGTACCATCATTTCAACCCAAATTAACATAACTAACATGCCTATATAATTATTTTTTCTTAATATTGCTCCAAATGATGTAATTCTAGGAATTTGCTTTCGTTTTTTTTTTTTAATTTGATGGTGGAAAATGTGGTGGGGGAAGAAGATAAACTTCGGAGATGTGGGCGGACGGGTCGACGGTGGGGCAGAGGGTTAGGGCTCGGTGGTGTGAGGAGGAAGAGAGGAGAAATGAGGAAGAAGAGAGAAGAGAGAAAATGCAAAAAGAAGGTCGAGGTGGTGGCAAGGGCGGTCGACGAGGGGGCCGGTGAAGTCGCCGGATCAAGGGCGATCGCAGGGTGGCGTCTCCGGCGGGATAGGCGGCGGCTCGTGTTCTCCGATGGTGGCTTGTGGTGGTCCGTGAGGGGTTGGGGGTAGGGGGGTTGGTGTGTGGGAGGAGAGAGAGGAAGGGAGGAGAGAGAAAATGATTAGGGGAGATCCAATTTGTAAACTTAGATTTTTGGTGGCAATCATTTTGGGAGGACTGGAAAGGGATTGGGAGACCAAAAAATTGCAAACAAACATGAGAAATGGAGTGGAAGAATGAATCCGTTACTAATCCCCCCCAAAAATGATGAACCAAACGCGCCCGTAAGTGGAATTACTGACGGATTTGTAATCAGAATCTGCACAACTTGTAAATTGTGATCATAGTGTACCTACACCAATTGTTAGATCATAGTGTTGATCACATCTTTAATTTTTAGTTGTGTATCATGAGAAGACCATAATATGAACAATCTAGATTTCACAAGAATATTATAAGGTGTAAACATACATAGTTAAACTATTACGAAACCTCTCCAAATTCATTGTACGAAAACCAATCAACAACGTAACCCTTACCGTACGGGCTGAATAATAAAAATCTTTTCTCATTTTCTGTCTACTATTGTTTCACGGCCGTTTTAGTTTGAAACATGTGCTATATATCCTTCATGTTCCCTGGCCTCATTCTTAGTCATCTTAATTACTCAACGTGAGCGAGTGTACTGGCTGCCTAGACTCCTTGGCTGGTAAATCGAGTCCAAGTACAAGGTTATGCCAGTAGAGCGAGGTTTGGAAATCGAGGATATAATATCATTATTGTGAAAGACCATACCCGTTGTGACAAACATACACCTATTGTGATCGAATTCCTACCCCTCTGGTGTGTTTGTGACAAGAACAAGCAACTAAAGACAACCATTCCGCAGATTGAAGCAAAATCCGTGTGCAGCACAAGAACAACCATAGTCGTTGTAGTAGCCATAAGCCTACAAGAGCAACTCCAATGGGTTGCTGTTTGAGTTGCTCTTGAGAAAGTGGGCAGCTTGTCCCACCATTGGAAGAGGCTAAAGTTCTGCCCATCTTGGAGCATGTTGCTCATTTGAGCAACCTGCCTACGGGGCTTTTTCTGCATTTGACCCACTTTTGTGAGTCCCACGCCATTATCACTCTCTTTTTTTTTTCTTTTTTTTCCTCGTACATATGTTGATACATTTCAGTTTTTCATTAGTAACGGCTAATTATACAACGGTCATTTCCAACAGCTAATTTTTTTTCTTCTAATAATTAAAAAATTAAAATGTGTATTTTCCCCTATATATATATGAATGACTTGAACATTTTATTTTGCATAATCCCAACTTCAAATATATTTTCATAACTCCCATCTTCAATATATAATCTTAATTATCTTTCTAATTATGAATAATGAGAATCCATATAATACTTATTTTAATTTATTACAAAATTTCGAAAATCCAACTTGAAGTTTTATAGCATGTAGTTACCTTTCATGTGTTATGGTGATTTGGCTCATGTTCAAGTCAATTGGGTCATATATGGCTCTCGTCACTTAAGGTCAAGTTGATTCGGATTTGGCCAAGTTCGCCTGGGTCACTAGTCTCACATGAAGTTGTATTCGAGTAATTTTCTAATCCAATGTGAATATTTTGGGGTGCAGGTCAAATTAACGTTGTTGAACACGCTTATTAAGGTCCAAACCGGATGTCCGAAATGGATAATTCAAACTGTATGTTCGTTTTGGGGGCTATTTTATGAAGTCTATTAAGGCTCTATTTGATACAACTTAAACAAAAAAAACAGTGAATTAAATAGGATGAGTTTAAATCAAATCAAATTAAATTAAATCATAACTATCCAAATGACAATCAATGAATCTAGTCTACTTCTAGTTATTGATTTGTCTAAATGCACTTACTTTTTCAACAAATTTAGATCAGATCAAATTAAATCATCGGCTTAAGATGTACGTCATCGTACACCCGGGGGTAATACCCCCAGGTGACGTCATGCTGATGTCAGCCTTCTTTTTCAATTTTTTTTTTGTTTGAATAAATAAAAATAAAAACCTATGCATATCTCCTAACTTCACGCTAGAAACTGTTGTAGCTTATCTTTTTCATTTTTTTAATTTTTTTTTAGGATGTGTTATTTTAGTAGTTTTT
>JBBYHQ010350193.1:0-11985 GCA_038382645.1 Spergularia azorica
TACTTCTAGTCATTGCTTTCCAAGCGGGGCATTAATATCTTCCCCAGTTACAGCCAATGGACCAGGCAGTAAGGAGACTTCTGCAACAGAAGATCTAGCCGGGTCTCTCAAGAGGGCGCGAAGTGAAGTGGAATTACAGATTTTATCTAAAAAAGAACATACTAAGAATATAGACAGGTCATTGAGCAATAAAACTGTAGCTGAGCATCCTCCTTTTCAATCTTTACCTGCTTTGCCAATAGCTAAAAGTTGGCCTTCACGAGATCCTGGTGTATACAAAGCTAAAGCCACACTCGGGGAGGAAAAAGTCCGGTTCACCATCTACCCAAATATGGCTTTCCATGGCTTGCAGCAAGAAATCGCCAAAAGATTTAATCTGGCGGACTTAAGCAAGATTGGAATCAAGTATTTGGACGACGATAGGGAATGGGTTCTCTTAACATGTGATGCTGATCTAGAGGAGTGTGTAGATATACATAAATCATCTGGAAGTCACACAATCAAGCTCAGTCTGTCTCAACTTATTAGCTCAGGCGGTTCAAAAGGCAGTTGCGGTTTTTCCTAACTACAGATCGCCGTGATTTTAAGGCGATGGAACTTTGCTGTTCAGTAATGTATGTAGTCTTCGTTCTTATTCTTTGCCACTAGTTCCAATTATAGTAACTTTTTTCCCCAACACTGAAACATAGAAGTTTATTGTTGGTAATAGACACGAATTTAGTAAGTACACTTTTTTACAAATAACAACTTGATCAAAACCTTGTACTCTAATACTTCAATATTTTGCTTGATTATTTTTCTCTCTGTAATTTGTAAAAAGAGCAGGATTACACTTTTGACAGGTAGATATAGGCGCTTTGAATATGAATGTAATGGTATTCTTATAGTTTGTTTTCATCTTCCTCTTTGTTTCGTTTTCTTCTTCTTAATTTAATCTTTATTATCTTTCTGGTTGATTTTGGTCTATTTTCTTATTCCCAAATTGCTGTCTCTTAACATCAAGCGTATGAAATAATCAAGGATCACATTATAACATAAAAACACCGTCGCAATGACATAAAACCTTGCCTTAAAAGAGAGACCATAACTCATAATGTTTGGTTCCACACTTCACAGTAAAATTAGGAGTGAAAATTCTCAATTTTCAAGCAACTAAATACATAATATCGAAAGAGCAGTACAATCTTTGTCAAGCTCTACTGGATTTTTCATTTTGCACGAAGAAATTCGAAACGAGACTTATAAGTCATAAGCCATACTTTTCAATAATATAAACCCAGAAATTTTGCTATGCTTCTTACAACTTTAGTTCAGAGCAAACTCCTAAAAGGGCTTGCGGAAATGAAATTAACCGCACCTGGCTTGCTAAGAAAATGAGAAAGTTCCACAGGATGCATCTCTCTTGGCGAATTTAGAAGTCCTTTGAAGCATTGTCTCACTTAAACAGTTAAACCCTGCAGAAGAAGAAAACGAGCCATTGTCAATAATGTACGAGTAGAGTTTACTTCATTATTATTTGATATGGTTCATACAGATTTTAGGGGGAAACATGAAATAAGGTCTACGATTCGACTAGCCTGTTTGACAAAGATTAATTCAAATAGAAAAACGTTCTAGAAAGAAGGAAGAACCTTTAATCTTCATTTTTGTTATGTTCAAGATGAGACAGCACTCGCAGTAATGTAGCTGAACACGGGGACTTGTGTCCTGAGATAAGAACACCAATCACATAAAAAATGTGTCGAACTTAGAGCCAGTAAATTAGATGGAAGAAGAGATCACATACATTTTAAACCAGAGGACCATCACTAGCTCCTAAGACCTAAATTACCACGAGGATCTGAGATTCCGAGATTGTCATCATCATGAGAGCATTGGTTGAAAGGATAGGGCTGAAGCTCATTCTGATGTGAACCCACAAACGAGTCATTCACATTTCCCAATATCAACATCACATCTCATTGTTGAATCAGCTTGTAGTTGAAGTTCAAGGGAATGTCATCTGCCATTTTCCTTCAGAGAGGGCTGTAGTAAGACCAAAAGCTGTCCAATCCCACAAAGATGCACAAGTTATCTTCACGACAGAATCGCGGCCTTTGAAATGCAAATGTTTTAGTGAATTGTAATAAAAACTCAACCTGCCTCCTCCCAGTATTCAATTCTATCTCTTTTCGAGAGTGCAAGATCTAACACACTTCCTTGACCCCATCCACTTTGTACGCGCCTGAGAGCGTTCAGTGTGATTGAACTGCCATCATCTCTGTGTACTATATTTTTCCATTCACTATCACCTTGTTTCTTCAGTTTTACATGACTACCTTCATTACCAGCACATGGTTTATTTGTGACTCTTCCGTCTGCTGACATGCCCATCATCGTCTCTGCAAATTTATCTCCTTCATGTTTCTTTCCTGTGTTACGTAATGCATCAATCACAGGCATAAACGCTGCAGGCTCAAAACTGTATCCTATACTAATCAACTTATTGAGAATCTTAATAGCCTCATCCAACTTTTCATTCTTGGAGCAACTGTCAACCAGCTCCCTGTAATTAAAATTTCCAATATAAAGACACCGGTCAAGAGCAATTTCAAACAGTTCCCTGGCTTCAACAAATTCTCCTCCGAGGAGTAACTCATTAAATAAACAACTGTAGAGTGCTTCCTTATGTCCACATGCGCTAATAGCAATCTCAAAGACCTCCTGTGCAGGTCTATATTCACCTTCTCCACAGAATGCCTTGATTAGAAGGCTAAAAGAGTGGATATTAGGTGCCACACCTTTCTGCAACATCTCATTTAGTAGCGACATAGCATCATTCGTCTGGCCAGCATCACAGAGGCAACCAATTATAATGTTGTAGGTGCTTATAGTTGGAGCGACTCCCCATTCTGTCATCTCACTCAGAAGGCCATACATTTCAAAAACTTGTTTACGAGTAGCCAAACCCGTGATCAGAGAATTATAAGTTTGCAGAGTCTTATCAAGCCCTCTATTCTCCATATCTTTAAGAACTCGAAATGCAGATGCAACCTTCCCAAGTTTACAGTAACTATGTATGAAAGTATTATAAATTACTGAATCAGGGTATATATCTCTCCCTACCATCTCAACCAGCTTCTTTTTAGCATCTTCAAGCCTACCATTCTCACACAGCTCTTTGATTATGATTGAATATGTTACCAAATCAGGTATACAGCACTTTTCATCACCCTTATTATCTACTAGGCCAATGTAAATATTTCCTAGATCACCAAGAGCTGCCTTTCCATAAGTCCACATTCCATCAACAATATCGATAGCTTTATCCAGCTTTCCACTTTTGCAGAGACCCCGAATCACTATGTTACAAGTTACAGTATCCAGGTCATAACCTTTCTCATTCATCTTTTGCAGCAAGCTTTCTGCTTCCTGTAGTTTTCCCTCCTTCCACAAACTATGTAGCAGGATATTGCAGGTATAGATATTAGGAAAACAACCGTTCCTCATCATCTCATTCAGAGTACTATTAGCTTTGTTTACCATACATCTACTGCAGTATCCTTGAAGCAAAGAGCTATAAGTAATCGTGTCAGGTTGTACACCACTGCTTTTCATCAAACTAATCAGCATTTTCGCATCAGCAAGCATACCGTTCTTGCACAACCCATCAACCAAAATATTATACGAATAAATATTTGGCTCTAGACCATTTTCGACCATCTCTTTGAGAACTAGCTGTGCTTCTAAAAGCTTCCGCTTCCTCACCAGTCCCATCAACCATATATTATAACTCTCCAGTGTCATCAACATATCATTTTCCTTCATGGTATTGACCAAAGTCTCGGCTTCCTCAAGCATCCCAACCTTACAAAACCCATCAAGCATTACATTAAATGTCACAATATTCGGCCTAGGCAGCCCCAATGCATTGTCAGTTTGCATATCCCTAAATATCCTCGAGGCATCAAGCATCTTCCCCGCCCTACACAAAGCCGAAATCCTAGCATTAAATGTCACAACATCCGGACTCAAACCATCCTCCTTCATCTTCTCCACCAAACTCTCAGCCTGATCATCCTTACCCTCCTTACAAAAGCTCGAAATCAAAGTATTATACACAACCTTATTCGGAACCAATCCAACCCCTCTCATTTCATCCAAAATCCCCAACCCCTCCACACCACGCCCCGCCCTACAATACCCACGAACCAAAACCCCGAAACTAAACACATTCGGCACACACCCTCTCTCAGACATTTTATCAAACACCTTCCGTGCATCCTCCCAAATCACACAAACTACTCATCAAAACATTAAAAGTGAAAACTTCCGGCAACAACCCGGCAAAGATCATGTCTTTATACAACACACCAACCCAATCAAGCTTTCCCGCGCGCACCAACGACTCGAGAAAAACATTATACACATAAACAGGAGGTGGGGTCTGCGGAAACTGCTTCCTTGTTGATTGAAATTGCGAAACCGCCTCGTCAGCGAGGCGGGATTTCGCTATAATGACAATCAGGGAGAAGAGGGAAGTGAGGGAGGAAGCTTGTTGAAGAAGGTGAGTGTGAAGGGTGGTTAGTTGAGGGTACATTTTGGCGCGAATTAGGATTTGGGCAATGATTGGTAAGGAGGTTTTTAAGGAGATTGAAGAAGAAACAATTGGGTTTAAGAGGATGCGATTGAAGATCTGCCATGCTAATTCTGGGTTTTTGCTGTTCTTCTTAAGTGCTTGATTCAGTGTTTTCAGTTGATTCATACTGTTGTTTGATTCAAAGAGTGTTCGTTACGCTTTCAGTTGTATAGTGATGAGTTTATATGATGGCGGGAAATATGTGTCCTGGGGATATCTCATTTTCCCGTCTTTTCATTTGTTGACGTTTGTTTTTACCGAGGAAACTTCATTCTTTATTATTTTTTTATAAGTCGTTGTAGAAATGAGGATCAAATTTCAAAGTAGCTATAATTCTCATGAATTGACAATAATCTACATGAAAAATCTAATTTCATTGTTTTCATGACATAATATTAAAACTTAGAATCTCAGGACTTATTGAGACTGTAGGGCCTGTTGGCCAAGCTCCTACTTCTCCAGAACTACTTCTCAGAAACAGTTCCTGGAGGAGGAGCTCCAAATTGGAGCTTCTACTTCTGAGGCACAAATTTACACTAGAAGTGCTTCTCAGAATTCAGAAACAGTTTC
Organism: Spergularia azorica; assembly: GCA_038382645.1. Lineage (NCBI taxonomy): Eukaryota > Viridiplantae > Streptophyta > Magnoliopsida > Caryophyllales > Caryophyllaceae > Spergularia > Spergularia azorica. The sequence goes on from JBBYHQ010350193.1 coordinate 5,189, forward strand.
TCAATTTTGTGTGTTTGGCCAGTTTCCAGTTTCTAGGACCCAGAAACAGTCCAGAAACACTTCAGTAGCTTGGCCAAACACACCCTACAAGTGATTCATACCGTGTTGCAAATCCATCCTATTACAAGGTTAACGTTACTGGTTAACTATCGTAGAATTTGAGTATTCAAAAAAAAGAAAAAAGAACCCGCAGAATTCGTTGCATCGTGTCCCCAAAAACACGAAAGAAAAAAATAATAACTCAAAGATCTTATATGCATTTACATAAATGCTTTCTTACAAACTTTATCATACGTGACTACGTGAGATGATAATACAAATAGTTTTGGTATGCATAGTAAAAAGGAAAAAAATAAGGTACCGAGTAGAATAGAAGGGAAACGTTCATAAACCATTAATAGTGCTAACTAATTGTATTTACAAGCACATCCATCTCTCTTGATTGAAACTGGGGAAACTGTAAAAACTACTTCCCCTGCATCTCAAGGGTACAGGTGCTAAGTTCATAATCAACCTACAACCCAGTTTTCAAGACTCGCTAGTCGTTCTGTGATCTTTGTATACAGTGTATGAAACAGCATAAAACAGTCCGTTAACTCAACTGTACCGAAGCAGATAGGTCTCCATCGAGCCTCTCGTTCCTAGCCATGATTCTCGGTGGGGGCCCAACCAAACTTAGCAATACCTGCAAGTAATGGATTAGAGAAGGTAGGGCTAATGTTGATGATTTGACACTGTAATGAAATAATGTGTTATGTTGAACTTTGCCAAGGTAGCTTTCCTAATAATAGACCACTACTACGTAGGAGTGTTATGATCACAGAAGCGTAAGCCAGTTGCCAAAGCATAGTATATATGGGCGTTGCCAGAACTGACCAAAAACTAGAGTTGAGAAACTGAAGTGAATGAACTGACTTTCTTAAGTTCACCTCACAACACGAACAGGTCGAATATAGAAAGTCGGGTCCTATCTTGTGTTGTGAAGCCTTACTAATGCATTTCAGGTTCTCAACATGAATAAATTCTGCTTTACTCGTATGTATCAGTGGAAGGTAGAACTTACCGGCAAAAAGACAAGCCCATGCAGGAAACCAATGATGACTAGAGCAAAATACATTTGAAAGTAATAAACCTGCAAACAGACGACCAGCAATTTAAAACCTAATGCCATTGGTATTGTAATAATGAACTCAAGAGACAGAAGAGATGACAGACCACAAAAATCTCTGATTTTGCAAAATACAGGACGATGACGCCAACCAATTTTGTTAGAGTGATTCCACTGCCCAACATGGAAAACAGATGTTAAAAAATTCTGCTGTCTGAAGTACAAGGTTCACACTCAGGATAGCAGGCATGTAGTGCAAAGTAAAATCGCGGCTTTTGAAGTGACTGAAATTACTTTAACAAAGTCATGGAAGCCATGTAATCTGCAGCATACTGTGAGATATGAAATTGGGCCTCACCTGAAAACAGAAGCTCCCATAGTACCAAGAGCCTCCTGTGTTCGCTGGTTACGGTCCCCTCTACTAACCTGAAAGTAGCACACATCAGCGATTCCTCTTTTCAATAACATGGAGGACCTGACAGAATTTTCTTTTACTTTTCTGTAACTTCTAACTTTTGGGACGGGGTGACGCGCGAGAGGTAACATAAAGAGCTGGTTTCAATGTGTTTAGCTAGACCTCACAGACATGACAAATTGACAATTGGAAGTGTCTATAATTATCTAGCTTCCAAATCTCTATGAGCATCTCTTTTCCATAAAATGTATGTAACATAGCTGCATGGATTTTGTTTCTTTCAACATCCACACTTAAAAAAGAGGGACTCCAACTATACATGTATAAAATGAGTACGTCTCCCAAGGAGTCCAACATCATCAGTTTTTTATTGCCCAAATTCAGGGAAGGCTCCATCACTCCACAAGTTTGGCACAGAAAATGAGATCACATTAAGGTAGAAAAGAAAATGATGGTATGATAAGCGAAAGAACAGCAGATGCCCTTTTGTTCAGTTTCTAGGAAGTTTTCAAATTTAGTGACAAACTTAAGAGCCTCTCCTAACCCTTTTCTAATTGTTGACATGGTAGACAAAGATCAGAAGATTTGAGTCTGTAGAATTTACCGAAAAGGCGTGTGTTACATGAACACAGAATTCAACAGCAATTCCAATTGACATGATAAGGTTGACAACAGAAACTGCATTCAATTGGATTCCAAGAATTGCCATAACGCCCTGCATATTTCAGGTGGTGGTGAGCAAAATATTTCTGATACCATCAAATAATTCAAGTAAGAAACAAACTATATTACAAAAGCAGCATCCATTTAAGGCTACCAAGCGAAGAAATGAGGAGCCAATCGATTCCTCATATATGAAATCTACTCCATAACACTCTCGGAAGCACTTCAATGCTCCTAAGAGGACTTGGACAAAGTCAATACCATATTAGAAACGCAAAACAAAACACCCAAGATGCCCATAATTCAAATATGGTGGAAACAAGTCTGCTACAGCGCCTAACAGCATATAACCTTTCCCCTTAAAGCCCATCTGGAAAGTTTCAACTTCAACTATAAGTGTCAACAGACAAGATTATACTGCTGATCCTAGAAGGCTATCTTGAGCTCACTTTCAGTTGATGATGCCCATGCGAAAGAACAAGGACTAAAACTAGTACGTAAACAAAACGAGTTGCATGCTCATTATAAATATTAAAACAAATATAATACCATGAGGTCCACCACAATCATTGCCAGAACAAGTAAAATGATTGCTGAATTCCAAAAACTGCATGTAACAGAAGAAACCAGCAATGAGGCTTCAGTCAAAGATTACAATAAGAAGACAATAAACGAATGATTGCTTCATTGAGCAAAAAGCCAAAAATTTGAGAGCTTGGAGGTCATAACCTGGATGTTATAATGAGGCATACAACAAACACAGCACCTGTGACAAAATATACAAACATGGATGAGTTCTTCGAAACAAAATTTAGCTCATATCCTCATATTATTGACTATGCACATCAGTAACTCATCAAAGAACTTCTACACCACTAACCAAGTGCAATTGCAAGGTTGACAAGAGCCGTTCTCCAGATGTCCAAATATTGCTCAAAGAAAATATAGAAAACTGAATAAGGGAATACTTCCATCTGTGAAAAAAGTCCCATGAGAAGCGAAAAAAAGGGGATTATCATGAACTCTGATGAAAATCAAGGGGGTGAAGCAAAATGTTAATGAGCCTTTCTAATCTACCAATCCAGATGCATACCTTCAGAGAATCAGAAACTTTTGAGCTGAAATCACGAGCTGCACGTAGTGCATTGACATAGTCACTCTGTTATTTGCAAAAACCAAATGACTTAAGAGGGTCTGAGCATTTTACAATTCCAATCAACAAACTGTATGTGTTACTTGACGTTCTGTAAAATGAGCTTGCCTGTTTGTTAACTGGGGTGTGATATGTTCGGAACTCAGATGCTCTTATAACACCACTCTCATAGCCTGATGAGTGCCACAGATAGTCAAAACCTCCCACAATTGCAATTTCTCAAGTACCAAAAAGCAATGGCTCACACTTAAAGAATCACTATGAAAGGTTTTCACACTCAATGGCAGAAGAGGAGGATTCAGCATACCAGTCAAGTCTAAACTAGTAGTGTAAGCTCCATGACCACCCTTAGCACAGTCAGCTGACGGCAATGCGTTGAGGAACCACGGGAGCTTTTCCCTGAATTGATCTGTCGAAGGACGATCACTATCCAAATCTGAGTGGCGAAAGCACTGCAATAACCTTAACATGTGAGTTTTAAAATACTATGCAGGACTGATATTGGACTCAAGAAAATGCAGGCAAAGAAGAGCATCATTACAGTGGTACAGTCTTCGCAAACTCCACCCAAACCACAGGATCCTTCATCAGGCGAGCAGCATGGAGGCTGGAGAACAAAATCACCTGACAATGATAAGCATACTGGAAAAACAAAATCTATACCTACGTTACCTAGAATCCACTAGCAGCATATCTTTCACAGCACACAGAGCCATCGAGGCATAAACATGAGTTATTTCATCTGAAAGCATGATACAGTTACAACAAACTGATTCATCAAAAAGAGACTGGTACACAGATGAGATTTGAATAGCAAACGCTTCATGACAATTCTATCTGCCAGTATTAGTCTCCTTTACCACGACCATAAAAGTAAATAGTAGGATCCTAGTAGAGCTCAATAGTTTACTAAACTTTAGGATGACCTCTCTGCAATTCATTATGTTATTCTCTTAGAAAAAAGGGATAACAATCATGGGTAGCCAAGGTGCTGACGCTATTCCTATTCCAATTGATGGCACTATGGTCTACATGAAAGAGAGCAAGAAAAGCCAGAGGCAGTGATAGGTCTCAATTCCAAAAACTGAAGATCAGGTGAACTTCTGCTTACAGAAGATAACTAGCCCCTAATCACACCAGAATTCTTACCATTGACAGATAGATACACTGTACAGTCATGTGAACCATAACATGTAAATGTTGATCTCAATAGTTTGAAAGTAAGCATAACCCTGTACAAAACCCACTAAAGGAGTCAAAAACCAACCTGATCATCAGGAGGGCAATAACTGCCATTCACAAACTTCCGGCAGCAGCCAAAAGCCTCAGGCGACAACCATACAAGAAAATCATCAAGCCACGATGCAGCTGGCTTAGCAATGTAACTAGATTCTGGTGTCAAGGATGCCCTTGATATCTGCATTCACATGACCCAGATGCCAATTGGATAAGAGAAAATAATACTGGAGACTGAAGAGTTGACAGCTAAGAAATACATCATACTAATGAGGGCCAGAAAGAGGGGGTACGGTTTAAAGGTAAGAGTCAAAACACATTTACAAAGAAAAATCAAACATAAATGACGTTGTAAATTACTTCCGCAAATCAAATGATGTTGTACTGAACTCCTATAATCAAATACTAGAGACTTCAGTATGGAGTTATTTGGCACAATGATCCTCAGATAACATCATTATGTCTTTTGGCTCAGATGAAGAACAGATCTATGCCACGAAGAAAACTTAAGCAAAACCAACAGTGAATTAACTTGACTATTGACAACATTAAACTTAATATATTACCTCGTTTAACAGAGAGTGAGAATCACACTTGCTAATGGAACACAGCTGATTCGTCTGCCTTGATTTGGAGCTGTATGACCATTCATTAAATCGTAAAAGTTTATAATAAAATCATGACCTAAGTATATCACTTAAATCAACTTCCCCGATACAGATTACAGGGTAGCGGCCTAATGAAGTATCAAAAGCTGTATTTCTAGGAGTAGACTATGGCCAGTCCACTTATTCTTAAACATATACAGTAATCATTAGTTTATCGAGAATGTCAATGTATAAGCAGAGTAAGAATAATGTTAATAACGAGATAGATACCTGTAGTTATAATCCTTGACGACAAAATACAAGGGAGGGCCAACTCTTAGATACTCTGAAATATTAGCAAAATAGCCCTGTAGTGAACGTGCATTCACTTGTGAGATCGGAAAATATGAGCAGGGAGATCAATGATACGAAACATTGATGGAATTGATAAACAAAGAGGACCTGGAGATATGAATCCCGTGGAAGAGCAATTTGTTGCTCTAATCCTGGCTCAATCCTAGGGCACAATGCCTATATAGAAAAGTATAGAGATAAACTTGGTGAATATTCTCCATTAAACAATGATAAGACAGGAGCCTGCCTAATTTAAAAATAAAACGACTTAGAAAGTAACAAACTGGATATGGTTTGACTACAGCTTACAATGCTTGCCAAAGTAAAAGCAGCGAATAGAGCAAGAACAGCTACTTTAACTTCTCGGCGCAATAGAAGGGGTGCATGAATTTCCTGCAACGTGAAGTATCTAGGTGTTATAAAGGAAGTTAAATAATATAGTATATATTTAGGAAGGTGTCTCACCTCGACATTCATGCAACCCAAATATATATTCTTGATTTTTGCAACAAAACTGCTTTCTCAAAATGACAAGCTAATTATCACATGGAATCCGGTGAAGCTGCGAATTGTCATTTGAAAAATATTTATCTATTACCGTCGTCGGGCACTATTGTCATTTGAATAATATTTAGACAGTCATCACCCATCAGGCACTATTTCCTGGACAGTAATTAGTTTCTTAATCCCTTGACGCAATATATACTGCCTATGGTAGCAATGTGATGTCAACTATTCTTACGGAGTTGATGAAAACCAATATTGCATAACAGTCAAGATATCATTGATGTATATCACACCAACATACAAGAAACTAATACAGAGCCAGTTGTATCTACTCTTTCAATTGTTTGCAAGAGTGCTTCTAAACTGCGGGGTGCGGTGTTTCAGTAGTCCCTATTATCATGCTACCAGAAATTGGCAGTGTTTAGCATGAAACAAGAACACATAGGCAGCAGAAGAGTGATGCAACAACATGTGATGTTACAAAATAATAGCTATTGTTGTGCTTTGTATAAGGAGGCAAATTTTTTGAGCATACCTTCATATATTTGGTAAGAAAGCCTGGAGTTCTCCGATCAATGCCTAAGTCAACACAATTTTCAAATTCAGACAAAACTCTATGCAACTGCACCTATATGGGAATAAGCAGTTATAAAGCGAAATTAATCAAATTAAAGTGTAGATACCTCCATTCATATCAGTAGAGTCAGACGAAATTCTAAAGCATGGGAAACAGTCAATCCTAAAATCTTCAGCTCTTTTGAAATCTAACACAAT
>JBBYHQ010350202.1:0-11983 GCA_038382645.1 Spergularia azorica
TTTTGTTTTGTTATATTTTCAAAATAAAACCAAAATTTTCATTTCAGTTTTCGTATTCCAAAGTACCTTGTAAATCCAGTAGATAGATAATAGTAAAGCCTAGTACGTGGAGATCGTTAACAAGATTAATTACATGAGGAAGTTTGAGTATGAGGAGCTCCGTAAAGCAACCCAAAATTTCTCTACTTCACAAATCATTGGCAAAGGAAGCCATGGATGCATCTACAAAGGCTCGCTCGACGACGGCCAAGTTGTAGCTATAAAGAGATCCTCAGCTGGGCTAAAGATTCTCCAAGACAACTCCAAACTCGACAACGAAGCACGGATACTTTCTTCACTACCCAACAAGGCTCACAATGTCGTGAATCTACTCGGAACGAGTCACGACTCATCCAAGACTAATCAAGAAATCAAGGTCAGCAGTCTTGTAATGGAGTTCATGCCAAATGGTTCGTTACACGACTTGTTACATGCAGCCAACAACGTGACACGAGCTTCAATGTTGTTGACTTGGGAACGACGTGCTCAAATTGCGCTTGAGATTGCTAAAGCCTTGCGATTTATACATAGCCTTAAACCAAAGGTTATTCACAGGGACATCAAATCGACCAATATCTTATTCGACAAGGATTGGAATCCCAAATTAATCGACTTTGGCTTAGCTATAAGGTTAGATGATGACGAAAATGATCTACTTCGCGGCCGAGTTGTCTCAGTGAGTCAACCCGCTGGTACGATTGGGTACTTGGACCCTAGTTATACGACCCCATGCATGCTAAGTACAAAGAATGATGTTTTTAGCTTCGGTGTTGTGTTGCTGGAGATTATAACTGGTCAGAAGGTAATTGATGCTTCAAGGTCTACCACTTCATTAATCGAGTGGGCGATACCACTGATCAAACAGCGAAAATTCGAGCAACTTTTCGATCAAAAAATGATGATTTCAGGGTTTACGAATGAGGTTATGTCGCAGCTCCTAGGCTTAGCTTCTCGTTGTGTATCATCGAATGTGGAAGATCGTCCAACAAGTGATGAAATTGTTAGTGAGATGGAGAATAGTTATTATTGTCTACAACGTGTGAGAATTCCGACTTGGGTGAAGATTTTACGAGGATTTGTAGTCTTGAAAAGAAGACGAAGTAATATTTTGACACCCAAGAAACGAGCTAATATTACCACCATCAAATGTGTAGCATGTCAAAGAGATGTACATCAACACAACAACGAATTTTCATCAAGAAAATTATTGTTAAGGGATATTCTAGCTGATGCTACAGATTGATATGTGATCATATTTGGGATTCGAGTCAGAGTTGGTCTGGATAAGCGCAACAAAGCCCTCCCTCTTACCGCATACCAGTTGATCCAAGTGCGTCAGGGTGATCTACCAATTCGGCCCGAGTTAGGTAACTCGGGGCGAGTTGTAGAGGGGAGGAAGTTAGCATATATATTCGCTCGGTCTTCCAGGAGAGCACGCATGCAGTGCCCTCCAAACGCAAGATTCCTAGAGTTGGTGGGAGAAGCTAAGGAATGTGTAAAGTAGAGTTACATAATGAAAAAGCATTTTCTTGATTGTCCGATATCTTGTATTGGTGGTGTCATTCCATGCCCTTTTTTTGTTCTTGTTGTTGTGATGATTCCATGCTTTTTCGAAAGCTGCATTATTGTTCTCTTGCTTTTGTGTCATCTTGTAGCCTTTGAATTACTGTCCTCTCATCTGTAGTAGTAGGTAAAAATACCTATTACTGGTTCTATTAAAAAATAAACAAAATATTAGTGCCGTGTTCTAAATCTTCCGTCTCTCCATAACGAGACATTAGTTCAATTGCCTAGAAGAGACGAAAGATTTAGAACACGGCCGGACCAAAAATGACACAACGAAAGAAAACAGTGAAGGGATCACGGTTTTATAATACCCATCTAATGATTATGATGGAGATACCATGTACTTTGATATCACCCAAAAGTAATGAATTCATCTCATTATATCCAAATTTAGAGTATAATCTTACAATGACGACACTAACACAGCCGAAAAGAAGGGAACAATTCACTTCTCTGATATAGGCAACAGCACAATCAGCGTCCTCATGCATGGCGTCGCCTTTTTGAACTATCATCAGAATATGATTCCCAACGACGGTGATCAAGGACACTAATATCGTCAAGTTCGGCTATGGAAAGTAGATATCGGGTGAGCCTCACAAGTTCCCGGTCACTATCCCGATTAGCATGAGCCTTCCTGAAGGGCCTAATAGTCAATCCATTTTGTGGATTCATCACGAAGTTCCTTTTCAAATCATCAAACATTATAGTGTTCTTCTCACTGTAATACTGCAACACGCGAAAACAAAGAATTCAGCACATTTCCGTGCTGCCTCACTAAATAAAACACATCGTGGAAAGCTAACGGCTAGGCAAGCATTACATCTCTTTCCATATCAGATCCCAATCAAAGAATTGTCGACCTATAGCCATCAAGACCCACAAAAATCAAGAACAATTAGAGTGAAACGCCATGAATAGTGAAAAACAAACAAATATTTTGTGTCCGACATTAATCATCTTAAACCCCTTAATATCTGTAGTGTATTATGTTTAGCTAAGTACATAAATACGAAACTTTGAAGCAATGAAAGAGAGCAAGCACGATACTTTTTTGCAGTGAAACATGTGAACGATGAGAAATATAAAGAAAAGGCGGTTAGCATGGATTTGATAAGCACACATCAATGAAATTGTAAGAGAAACATAAAGTCATTTCAAACCTCAGGAAATAGGCCCCAAATCAATCCCAGAGGCTTGCAGTCAAACACACCACGAGAGTCAGACAGAACTGTGATCATAGCTAAATGGTCTAACATAGCCGTAATTTTGTAGTTGGAATTGCTAAGGACTCCAAGCTGCCCCATCTTCAGTTCCACCCACTTCATGCTACAAAGAACAAGACAGCATATATCACACAAAAAAAACTTAAGGAAAATGACCCAAATCACGACAAATATTCAAACACAAGTAGCAGTAATACATTCTGAGTTTTGGCCTGTAGAGCCATGGACCAAAGAAAAAATTTGAATACTGTTCAAGTCCAAATTCCAGTTTTCAACAGGAGCGACATCCTACCTTGTTGCAGACCATATCATAATATCATACTCAGCATAAGCAGCTGTCAGGAACTCATGTAGATCTGCATGTAGTCAATATAAGCAACAACATTTAGAATATCTACTAAATGTACGAAAATGTCATGCTACTCACAAGGTCGCATTAGCTCCAAAGGATTCTCTGCTGTAGAACGATGATCAAACAGAGTATAGTCAATGTCTAAAACTAGTAGCTTCTTTCCACTCCGGCAAGGATTGCGCACATTAATCTACATCAAATGTAAATGACCCAAGGGATATATCAGAGTAAGATTAAGACATATGAGATGTGACGATAATGTTAAAATGAAAAAGAATACCATGAGATATGTCTACGAGTATAAGTAGTGGTAGGAAACGAATGGGTATATAAATATATTGAAACATCAAGACCTTCCAAATAGGTCAAAGAACAGATGTCTATAGGGAAAGCCACTAGACTCAGCGCCAAATCAACTTCCAAGAAGAAGACTTGAGATATTGCCAAGAAGACGTTTTGCCCTCAGATAACAAGTGGTTCCTTTAAACATTAGAGAAGAACATCTCAATCAATCAGTTCTAAGCACAAGCACTCCTTTCAAGTGTGGGAGGCTGGACACAAACGCATTACACAGAGACAATGAAACCCAGAACAAACGATGACGATGTAATTAAAGGACTATTCATCACCTTTACACAAGCAGCAATGACTACTGAAGACAATTCAATGTTTCTCAAACAAGTCATCATTATAAACAATTTCCAAGACAACTGCCCACAAGATAAAATAAAATAAAAGAATAATTCTCCCAGATTTGCATCCTAGCAACACTTTCCAAATAGCCTTAGAAGAGCAATCACAAGAGCTAAACTTCTTCCAAGTCCCAACTTTTACAAACACGTTTGACGTTGAAAGTTAATTCTTCACATGGAGCCAGGTTAAAGATTCAGTACTGACATGCTTAATTTCTGCCTTCTCCAAAGTAAGAGAACAAGGAAGCAACAGATATTTTTCAATCATTAAGGAAGCTACGGAAACTGACATTCAAACTCTTCGGCACTCCACGACTGATGATCCATAATGGGATCGTCCTCAAGCTAAGACAAGCCATTGATATTCAGGGATGGTAGTCCTGAGAAAGCTAATACAGTTAAAGAAGTGGGAGTTGATGAGAAATGGGATACGCAAAAAGATGAGAAAGAGAGCAGCACTCAACACAGGTGTGTTAATCGTGTTCCCTCTGCACAAGTCCACAAACCATCTTCATCTTCAAATAACAAGAAATCTACAAGTCCTCAAGGTAAGGAAATATTGTCCAATAATGGTCAATTAAATCAAAGTTTCGGGGAATCATGTTGGTTTGCAACCATGGAGCCCGACAATCATGGGAAAACCTCAAAGCAGAAAATTTGGGTGGTTAAAAAGCAACCTGTGTCCACGTCAAAAGCAAAGGGGTGTGCAACAGAGGTTCTGGTGGACAGCAAGTCAGCCATTGCTAAAGCAAAAAATCCATTTTCCCACAGCAAAACGAAGCATATAAAAGTGATATTTCATGCCACTCGACATGCCGACCCACATTCTCTCCACTTTATCACCACATAAACTATCCTAAAATCCAACACCCCATTGTTTTCTGCCACTTGTGCGATTGCTTTTACATAGTCTTGTCCAAGGCTCCAGAAGCATGCCATCTTCTCCAATTTATCTTTTAAACTGTTTGCTTCACACGTAAGGCCCTTCCCCAGAGTACCAGTAAACATAGTCTTCCATGAGATGCATGTGTCCTGAATCCCAATAGGCTGACAATGCAAAATCTCTAGGGATACAGCATCGATATGCTAAGAAGTGGTATGATCCATTGTCCTCCCACTACCCCTCCCACTTCCTCTCCCATCCTCCCTCTTTCATGTCCTCGTCAACAACCCCCTGATAACTGCAACTGGGAACCCTGCCAATAGTGGCATGCAGGCGCCCATGCAACTGCCCTCTTCTTTCTCTCTCACACTCAACTGCCTCATCCATTACAGGCCACGTGAAATATCTGTTTCAATGGATTCACTGATTCACATCGGCGATGCTACTGGTTGGTGGCAAACGGACACTCCATTCAAAGAATTCATGGGAGAAAAAAAGGTGAGACGTAGTTGGAGGGTTGGCCGGCGGTAACATTTGGTATCGAGAGACAAGACGCAATGTGAAATGCTAGGGTTGGGTTAGTCTCGTCGCCATCTGGCCGGATTCAGTGCTATTGACGGGACGGGTGTTTTGGAGGCACTCGGTAGCACGAGAGGTGGAATGGCAAGAAGGGGGTAATTGAACTTGGTCCGTAGTAAGAGCTACTTCTTATAGTTGCGTACAAAGTAGATCAAGGCGATGGTGGCAATGGGGAACGTGGTAGTGGCAATGGGTGACAACTAAACTAAGGTAGTGGAAGTGGAGGTGGAAGAGAGTGCAAATAAGGAAAAATTATATGCGAGATTTGTTGCCCAGACCTGGCAACAACCTGATGTTTTTTTTTTTCTTAGCGTCCAAGAGTTTAGTCAAGTTTAACCGTCAGTTGTGCAAAACTGCAAACAAGCGAGGATAATAGAAGGTCTGGTAACAAAGGTCAGAAGCTTATCGTGTGATAATGAGAGTGTCTGTTAGTCACAACAAGAGAAAATGAATATGAACAGGAAAGATTAACATTCATATCTAGCAAGAGCTACCAAACCTTGTACTGATTGATTCGTCTCCTTAGTTTCTGCTTGTTGACATCCTTATCCTTTATGTCAATAGCTTCATCTTGTCCAAGTTCAAAGTCATCAACTATCTCTGGAGAGTCAACTGTATCCACAATTATATCATCTTCAACTGTCCTGCGTAATACACAAAAATTTACAGACATATTTTAATACTCAATATCGCAATTACCAGTGACCTTAAGCAAAAGAAACAAAATTTCCTCCTCCAGATTGCTTGCTTCACCAAACTAAATCTCCATAAGTGGGGCAGGCAGGCAAGAATGCAAGAATAACAGTTACTCGTATACATAGACATCGTGTGAGAATCCACTACTAATATCACTCCTTTATACTAAATAAAACCATGGTTACATCTCAAAAAAAAAAAATCATGATTAGGCCACTTAAAACTACATGAGGGTAGGTCTAAAGGATATGAAAACATCTGTTAAGAGTTCACAAAGAAAATGCTTGAACGACCATGTAAAAACACTATAGACACACTTCATCTGAAGTAACACAACTGTAGAAATCAGAGAAGCATCTTTGGAGGAATAAAGTCGTGAGTGTATTCCCTGTGTCGATTGCTGTTATGGAAATATTGAACTTATACAGTTATACCTAAATTCAAATACCTCTAAGAATATGCATGTATGTTTAGGTAGTGCACCAAGATCATAAACATTTAACACAAGAAGAGTATCCTGGTAGTAAGAGATTCATCACAACGCAGGGTAAGTATAAAAAGGGAAATTTATACAAGAAGTCGCCTGAGCTTTCGTAAATTAAAACAGCAGACAGCTTGAGGTTTGCTTAATTAGACCTAGCAGGCTTTCACTCATAGATATACTCATGAATCTGGACCAATTTTCTAGAAACCTAGAAGTTACTCTGACATTTCAAATCATACTATTTAATTCTGCAATAAGGTAGTGATCTGTTTCAGTTGTGACAAAATTAAACTCAGAAGGTTTTTCCTTTCTATTTTTTTATTTTATTTTATTCTGAATGAAGAGATAGGTGATGCAGGTGCGAGAAGCTCATAAACAATTCAAATTTGAGAGCCAAGATTTGAGGAGAAATCTTATTGAAGACAAATTCTGAAAAACGAAAAATTCAGTTTTGCGCAGTCGACTTGTGAGAATTATTTGGGCAAGCAAATGAAGGTCATTTCAGGACTTCTATACCTATTTGGAGAGCCTAAACATGGAACTAAAACATGGAGTTATAATTAGCATAAAAGAAGCTTCCAATCATTTTCAGTTTATTATTTACTAAGGCTGTCAGCAGAAAAGTGTTCAGAAACACAGTTTTATGAGCTCGAGTTTGAGGATGCATATCTCCTAGCTCCGTGATCTGTTTTGAGCACATCTTATGTCCAGATTGAAGTTTTTGAAGCTAGCTATCCAATGGTATAGATTAGAGATTCATCAGATGTGTTTGTCTAAGTCTAAATTCCGTTTCCGCACTGGTGCGTTTCTGAAGGGACTCTGTTTTCAGCAGCAATTTCTCTAGTTGTTCTGTGTTCGAATTTAGAGTATAATTACTAATTTGGGCCACGTATTATTGTGGGAGGGAAATTAGAGAACTAAAGTGTGCCTACAATTTAATATGAGCAGCTCTACAAGTTATAAGAAAGGAGATGAGAAAACCCTCTCTTGAGGGTTTGCTTTAAATAAGCAATTCTGCAGCAGATATTTTTGACTAAAAGAACATATCAATTATTAGCATCAAAGGAAACAAGCTGCTCACTTATTTGGCACAAAAGGAGCTGAAAAGAAGCAAGAAAGTAGCAGACATCAGCAGCCCAAATTCTGACGGAAATCAGAGTCCACACAGCTCCAAGCAATACGATTTCTTTGTTTTTCTTTATTGTATTATCAAAGCTTATTTTAGTACCTTATCTATATTATTGTATTAGCTTTAACCTTAGTCCAGCTCTATAAAATGAGCATCCTTAGCATTGTAAAAATCAGATTTGATAAAATGAAAAACATTACTTTCAGATGTGACTTCTGTTTCTTGTTTAAATTCCTAGGGTGAGTTTCTCTCTTTAAAATTAAGCATAACCTTGGTTAAGTGTACTTAAGGGTGATTTAACCTGAGTATTCTAAGCCTAGTTCTTGGAGAGGAGTTGAGAGAATCACAGTACTTCAAGTTCATGTCCCTTTATTTTCAGTCCAAAAATCAGAAAATTACAAAAAGAAATTGAATCCTATTAATTGAGCTTAGATGGTGTTTCGGAGTGCATCAATTGGTATCAGAGCTTCAGCTCAGATCCTAAAACATCTCAAAGCAACCTAAACACAACCGAAAATGAAAGAGTGCTGTGTATGCATGATGAAGCACAGAGGAGTGCAGCAACCACAAGAAAGACGGGGCATGGTACAACAACTTCAAGCCATCACAAGATGACTACTGTGCAGAAAGGAAAACGTCTCTTAAGAGGTATGAGCATGGTCTACGCTTAAATTTACCTAGATTAATGGTAAAGGAGATGAGAATGCATTTATAAGTTGGTTGTGCAATGTGGAAGAAATTCTTAGCAGGGTTGAGCTTAATGGAAGTCTCAAGGTTAAATTTGTTGCATCTTGTTTCAGAAAGCATTCTTTAACATGGTGGAATAAATTAAAGCTTTTGAGGAACTTTAAAGGCAGACCAAAAATCAGAATTTGGAGCAAAATGAAGCAAGTTATGAAAATAAAATTTCGTACACTATGAATGAGGTTTATGATCAACTGGTGGAGGTGAAGCAAGGTAATAAGGATGTTTCTGAGTACATTGAAGATTTTGAGTTTTTGATGTGTAGATTTGATGAGAGTGTTCCTTTTGATGCTTTCATGTTACTCTTCTACCTAGGATTAAACTCAAATATTGCTGGAAAATTGGATATGGAGTCTTGTGTCTCTTTTAGAGATGTCTGTTTGAGGGCACTAGACATTGAGGAGCATTTATGTTCTGTTGAATCAGTAACGAAAGATGTAGAGGATGTTCAAGAAGTGATAAAACACGGTGAACTTTGTGAAGAGGCCTTAGTCATAGAAGTTGATATACATGTGGATGAAGTTTCTGAAAACTTAGAGCAAATTGTGTATCAATTTAAGTGACAAAGAGGAGTTGAGCAAAGATGAAAAGAAAGAGGGTTCCATGGAATTTGCCTTGTACACAGTACACCAATCAGAAAGAAGCTAAACTGCCATTTTGCAACCTATTTTTCAAGCTCAGTCATCATAATTTTCAAGAAGAAAATATGGGTGATTGCTCTGAATTGTTCGAGTTGTTGCTTGAAGGTTCTCAATCATTTTGCAGCCTAAAAGGGGCTCGTCTAGTGTTTGATCCTGGAGGAGTCGAATGCAATCGGTTTCATATGTTAACAGTAAGCTTTCGGGTGCGTCCTGGGTGTAGCATTAGAGTTTTCAACTTACTGTTATGTTTTGGTGAAGTCTGCAGATCGGTCAGTTTAATTTTGGTACTGCGAATTGATTCGATGTTAAATTGGCAAGTGTGATACCTTTCTGAAAATTTTGGGAGTTTATCTAAGTTCTAGCTTTGGTTTCATGTCAAGATTATTTCTAGAACTAAAGTTATCGACTTTTGAATCAAGTTGCGCAGTTTACTTGGGCAACAGGTCAGTTCTGACCTGCTAAGACGGAAATGTGCATAACTTTTTATTCCAATTGAATTTCGGGATATTTCCTGTTCTCGAAGATAGCTAAGATCTGTATCCACACAGTGATATGTCATGGGCTTTCTAAAACTTATGGAGGTGAAAGTTACAGCCTCTGAAAGTCAGAAGCAGTGCAAGAGTGGTTACATGTGAATGAAGCTACTCTTCTATTTTTGGAGCTACAACTTCGGTTTTAGGAATGGTTTGTTTTTCAAAGACCACTGATTCATATCGCTAAGAACAGTTGTTTCAATGACACTTGACTTAAAAATTGGACTTAATCGTAAAATTGTGGGTAGTTCACTATTTGTGCTCTTTGCTGCACCTGACTCACAGTTTATGGTATTGAGATTTCAAATGTGCTCCAGGATCCTCCTTTGACCTCTAATTTGGAGCATGGCACATTTGATTTTCGGATATACAACCTAAGGTTACTAGCAGGACAATGTTGTAGGTATAAGAGTGGGTATGAATCAATCAACAAGTGTATAAGCTGAATATAGTGAACATATAATAATGAAGGCTCTTGACTCTTCTCTTTCCTTTTAGTAGATGCATTTCCTGCATATCTTTTTCACCTTATTCTCCTACACGATACTCCATCAACTATGAGACATCTGACCAGGTTTAGCAGCATTGTACATGCCAAGCTATGGGCTCACACTCTTTCGGTTTCCTAAAGTACCTGCTACAGATACTAGACACTCCAATGGGTAGGGATACATACACCTCATATTAGACACAAAACACATGAGAACATTTCGGCAAAATCCGACACCTAGACAATGTGAGGAAACAGTGCTGTTGAGTAGGAAAACTTTGTTAAAACAAAAATAGTGTCTTCAAGCACATGATACTTTTCAGAAATCCTCTACCTAATCCCTAATAAAAATTATAACATTTGGTTTTTAAGGAGAATTCCAGCCAAGAAACCTCCCTAATAGAAGAGATGTCACATGGAAAGCATAGCAATGGAGTAGATAATAATTAACATCAAGAATCCTACTAATGAAGAAAAATGAAGAGCAAACAAACATATCGTATAAATAAATATTGGTCAATAATAACTATTTGATTTCACATGCTAAGAAAGGTATGGGAGATAATTACTCCAATCTTGTGGGGGTTAATTTCGCATAGAGGCAAACATATGGGGCTAACAAACCACTTTCGCAAGGGAAAAGCTTCCATCTTCATATCCTAGCTGATACTATCTCCTACTTTTAAAGATCCCATAAAGAGTTGTCACGATGTACACAGTCTCTCCATTGCTCAAGTTCTATGTACAACAACTCTCTCTTTCAACTATGCTACCTCTTACAAGTACTTAGACACCTTTCTCCTTGACGCTATCATTATGTTTATACTGCCTAAGTGCCTAGTCCAAATCTCCTATATAGAGTCATCAATTTCGCTTCCATTCCCGACAAAATCAGCCGGCACGCAACTTCCCGTTCGACCAAGAACAATTTTGTTTACCAATTTACATAAACAAGTTCAAATTGGTCAAACAAATGCTACCAAATTAAAATTAAACTCTAGTTTCATCAATATAAATACAGCAACTTTATCACACAAATTTATGATTCTATGATGTGCCCTAACATTTCACACATAGCAAAGTTGGTTTCGAATTCATAATCAAAATTCCAAAGAAGAACAAAACATAAGAAAAACATGCATAGCGATGAGGGAGAGGGAGAGAGAGGGATACCCGATCATGGTCATCTTGAGGGAGGATTTGAGAGTCAAAGTAGAGAGAAGGGTGGCGTCATCGGAAAGTTTAGGGCCGACGATTTTGGGGTAGAGAAGCTTCTGACGCTTTGGGAGCACGGTGGTGGCTTCGCAAATACGGCGTTTGAGCTCGCCGACAGTGTCGTCGCCGCAGACGCGAACGGTGTACTCTTTTCCACTCCATTTTACTGTCAGTGTTATCTCCTCCGTCGTCGCCGCCGATGATGAGGATGATGATCCTGATACTTCTGCCATCTCGCTCTCCCTCCAGAGAATCTAATTCGAACTGCACTTTTAACCAACAACTTAACTTAAGGTCCGGTTTAATCAAGTTGAGTTCCTGTTTCACGAAAAACAGTAGGTCTTGTGGGAGACAGTCTATTGAGAGACCGTCTTTTATGAGACTTTGTGCTAATTCATTGACAAGCTTAAATTTTTCTCATCTGTGTCTTAATTATGTGTTAATGGGGATGGCCCAAAGATGTGTTGGTCATGACAGGTCTAGGTAAATCTGGATCATGGATATTAAAAGACATGTTGTATCAAACTGGGTTCAGCTACCAAGTTGGGGAACGAACTTTTTGATAGGTCTACTGATGTGTGTTCTATCCTTATAAATAAGACACATCGATTAATAAGACAATATCCTTAATCAATCAATCAATACATATATATAAAGCTGACTATTTTCATGAGCCTACGTTTAAAGCTTATTTTCTCGATTAATGACAAATTT
>JBBYHQ010350236.1:0-11976 GCA_038382645.1 Spergularia azorica
TGTGTGTTTAGGTCAGTTCTAGGTGAAATTTTCATGAGGCCGTCTGTTGTGAAAATTGAAGATCCAAACGCTACAATAACAACATTCACCAACAGAAGCATCGGCGATATATATGAAATCTCATAGTTGATTTTTTTTAGCGTGTAAATTTTGTCGGAATCGATTGGTTTTCCGTTATCAGAGCATACAACGTTTGTAACTGTGTATTGATCAATATCATAAGTTTTTATTTTTTTTTGCTGAGTATATGAGAGTTTTATTTGTTCATGAAAAATTACATTTATGTAATATCAGGTTCGGAACCAGAACATATTAGATTCGGAAATTTTTTTTTTTTTAATATTTGATCGATGAATACACATGGGCTTTTTTAAAAAGGCTGATGTGTAAAGTCCTTATAGACATGGGATTTTCAAGGAAATCCGACATCTATAAGACCACATAGACATGGGTTTTCAACAAAAAACCCATGTCTATACTTTTGATGCACGTCGGACTTAAAACCCATGTCTATTCCAAAGGAATAGATGTCACTCAACTTAACGTCGTGTCCAAAACCGATGTGTATATGTAAAAAAGACCGACGTCTATATTGTCTTTTGTAGTAGTGAATTTTACAATATTCTTCACCTGTGTTCATATATAGTCTCCTTAAACTACTCTCCAAACCTAAAATATCGTCATATATATACACTACATTGATCTATCTAAAATGACAACTTTATTATTTTGTCGATTGGTAATTATGGTGAAGATAAAAAGTGTGAATTTTTATGAAAAGAAATACATATCATAATATTTTTTTTTCTATTTGTAGACTCACTCAAGCAAAGTTTTAAAACCCTTTTAAAAATTAAGCATTGCATATCGAAATATGTATAAATGGATCTCAAAATGAAATACAAATCGAAACTAATCTAATGATATATGTTTTGAAATTTTATGATACGCATAACCAATGGTATGAGCGATTGTGTCGTATTCCTATAAGATAGTTTTATGCAAGAATCTTACGACAATGGTATTCTTTGTGTGAATTGTTAACAGTTGACGGTGGGAGTTTCTCCTCTTCTTAGACTCTCTCAATGTTTCTCCTCTTTTGGACATTGTCTAAGCTCTGCATTTAACCTTTATTTTTTATTA
This sequence comes from Spergularia azorica, assembly GCA_038382645.1. Lineage (NCBI taxonomy): Eukaryota > Viridiplantae > Streptophyta > Magnoliopsida > Caryophyllales > Caryophyllaceae > Spergularia > Spergularia azorica. The sequence goes on from JBBYHQ010350236.1 coordinate 1,144, forward strand.
TCTTTTTTTTTTTTTTTGAAGTGTATCTTTTGATATCTTTCTTATCATAATTTATCTTAAATAATATAAAAATATTGATTTTAAAAATTAAACATTGCATATCGAAAAATGTATAAGTAGATCTCAAATTGAAATATATCTCTAACAAATCTAATGATATATCTTTTGAAATTTTCTAGATACACATAACAAATGGAATGAGCAAGTATGTCATGTTTCTATAATACAACTTTATGCAAGAGTTTCACGAAATGAGATTCTCTGTGTAAATTGTTACTTATTGACCGTGGGAATTTATCCTCTTTTTGGATTCTCTCACTATTTGTCCTCCATTGGACTCTGTCTAGTTAGCTCGAGCATCTTAGTTATCTTGTACAATTATTTAGTTATCGTACTTCCTTCTTTTTTTCCTTTTTTTTTTTGCTGAAAATGTAATTTTATTGCAAAAAAATCAAGAACTACAACATCTACGGGGCATACCCCTGTCAAACAAACAAAATTGAACAAGGTATTACATAAGGCCTCTCTTCATGAGCCAGCCCTTATCATTTTCATTGATACCTTGAGCCAAATTTCTCAACCTAATCTTAACCTCCTCACAAACACTATGCACAATTGTTTTAGGCCTGCACATAGCATTATCTATTCTACATTTATTCCTAGCTAACCAGATTTTGTAGATTACAAACCAAAGCTCTAGATGCTAGCCTTCCAATCTTGGATTTGAGTCTTGCTTTGATACACCCCTCAACTGTGTTCCTGCTAGGGAAATGCATCCCCATTCTGCTACTTAGCAAACATAAGCACTTTGCACTAAACTCACAATTAAAGAACAAATGCTCATGCGTTTCTGAATCTTGTTGGCACATAAAACACAAGTCCTCACTGCAAATTCCAATCTTCTTTAGCTTCTCCTTAACTTGCAGTCTACTTCTTAATGCTAGCCATGTTATAAAACTGGTTCTAGGGATTATATACCTATTTTAGATATATTTACCCCACACCACTTTCTGATGATCTGCTGCCAATATCTTGTAACCTGCAGCTACAGTATACCCATTGTCATTCACTGTCCAGCTTCAGTTCAATTGATTGAATTTCTGCTTAATCCTGCACATCTTCCTCCAGTACCAGCTGGAATCTATTGGAGGTGTATAACTCTCCCAGTCTTCATTCTTTATGTAGATGCTATGAACCCATCTTATCCACAAAGTATCAGCTTTATCATAAATCCAAAAAACATATTTGGCAACTGATGCATTATTCCAGGCATACAAATCTTTTAAACCCAAACCTCCTGACTCTTTAGGAGTACAGACATCAACCCAAGCAACCACATGGCTCCTAACCATGCTTTCCATACCATCCCATAGGTAGCTCCTGGAAATAGCATCAATCTTCTTTAAAACTGTTTTTGGGTGGATGAAAATCCTAGCCCAATAAGAGTGCATATTAGCCAAAACTGATTGGACTAATACATGTCTGCCACTGTAACTAAGTTTCCTAGCACTGAAGCTTCTTATTCTCTTCACAATCCTTTCAGTGAGAATACTACAATCCATTATCGAGAGTCTGCCTGCTGTAATAGGTACACCAAGATACCTAAATGGAATATTACCCTCCTTGAATCCTGAGAATTGGAGAATCTCCTGTCTGATGCCATGACTGATCCCAGCAAAGTATATATCATATGTCATCGGGTTGAAGTTCAAACCAGTAGCTTTTGAGAAGGTAGCAAACCCTCTTAGTAGGAGCAATACTGACTTCACCTCTCCTTTGCAAAACATGAGTAGATCATCAGCAAAACAGAGGTGAGTCAATCTAGTTTTACCACACATTGGATGAAATATGAATTCTTCTTTCTCAGCCACTGTATTCAAAATTCTGGATAAATATTCCATGCAAAGAGTAAATAACAAGGGGGAAAGAGGGTCCCCCTGCCTCAAGCCTCTCTTGCCTCTAAAGAAACCAAACTGATCACCATTGAGGGTTAAGGTATAGCTAGTAGTTGTGACACACTCCATCACCAGCTTTATAAAACTGTTGGGAAAATTCAGTGCTTCAAGCATTTCTTGCAAGAATTTCCATTCAACAGTATCATAAGCTTTCCTCAAATCTATTTTAAGTAAGCACCTTGGAGAGGTCACTTTCCTATTGTATTTTCTCACAAGATCCTGGCAGACCATGATGTTTTCCACTATGTCCTTGCCTTTAACAAAAGCCCCATAACTCTGACTAATAATCTCAGGTAACACCTCACCCAGTCTATCACAAAGTAGCTTAGATATGATTTTATAAAGGGTATTGCAACAAGCAATAGGCCTATACTCTGTAACAGACTTAGGTTTAGCTATCTTAGGAATCAATGTAAGCACAGTGTTATTTACCTGTTTCAACAACCTCCCACTCTCAAAAACGCCCATGATTGCTTCACTAATCTGCTTTTCAACAATCTCTTAATTATCCTTATAAAATTGGTTTGTGTAACCATCAGGTCCAGGAGATTTGATTCCAGGAATAGAGAATACAACTCTTTTAATCTCCTCCTTGGTGACTTTCTTCAATAATATGTTACTCATTCCATCATCAATGATTTTACCCTTTCTAACAGTTCTAATATGAACTCCATGGGTTGCAGTATCTTTACCTAACAAATCCACATAGTATTTCAGAAAAGCACCCTGAATTTCCTTGTCTTCTGTACAACTCCTCCTAGTATCATTCATTACCAGAGTAACAGAATTTCTCATCCTCCTTTCCTTGATTGAACAGTGGAAGTAAGCTGAGTTTTCATCTCCCTCCTTGAGCCAGTGAGCTTTACTTTTTTGCATCAGGAAACTATGCACAGCTTTTTGAAGGTATTTGTATTGTTCTGCAACTCTCCTTTCTTTATCAATGAGATCAGAGTTTGTAGGATCTTTATCTATCTTCTCCTGAATCTCTTGCAGTTCATCATGCATATTACCAGCAGCAGCTTCAATATTGGACATTTTCTTCTTGATCAGACTCTTCAAAGGATTTTTCAATCCTGTTAACTTTTTCACAACTTGATACATCATTGAGCCTTGAATTTCCTTCCCCCACTCTTCCTGAATAATCTCTTTATACCTAGGTATACTACTCCACAAGTTAAAATACTTAAATCTTCTCCTCCCCACTTTCCTTTCCTGAAGTAAACCTATTATGCAAGGTGAGTGATCAAAAAGACCTTCAGCATAGAACATAGCCTGACTATCATTAAAATCCATAACCCAATCAGCATTAATCAAAGCCCTGTCTATCTTTGAGAAGACCCTTTTCCCAGCCTCTTGCTTATTATTCCAAGTGAACTGACAACCTCCAGATTTCAGATCATCTAGTCCACACTGATGAACACAATTCTGAAAATCAGCAATCTCAGCATACGTCACCTTAGACCCAATCCTTTCATTTGGGAGTAACACATTATTGAAATCTCCCATGACATACCAAGGGCCACTCCCTATTTTACTAATGTCAATTAGTTCCTCCCATAACAATTGTCTCTCTCTTCCATCATTAACCATAAATCTGATACTACCCCCCACTTGTGTGACCTCTCCATGAATCAATTGTGCACTACACCTAAGAATTTGAATACTGTATTTGGAAGAATCCCACAATAACCAAATTCCCCCTCCAGGGTGAGCACTATTATTTGTACTAATAGACCAGCTACTAAAAATCCCAAGATGAATCCTAGAGAGGGCACTAGTGTTCACCTTAGTTTCCAGGAGTCCAAGTAGCCCAACCTTATGAGTTTCCATAAATATCCTAACTTCTAGTTGTTTAGTTGGACTATTCAGACCCCTAATATTCCAAAATCCTATGCTAGCCATGGTCCACTTGACCATGACTCACATTACCAATCTCACCACTTTCTCCATTTCCACCAATGAATCCACTCCTCACAATCTCAGCATATGTTACACCAGCTGTCCCAGCCAATCCAAACTGGCCCTGTGCTTGCTGTGGTGTTAAGCTGAGTTGTCTGTGTATGATCCTACCACTAATAGCACTCACTTGACCAGTATTTTGGGGTGTGACAAAATTCTGAGTTGGAGAGGTATTTCTTGGTTCCTCAAGAGGCCTCTCCTGTGGTCTAGGTCTCTGCACAGGGCGCCATTCCCTCCTCTCTCTTGGTTGCTCTTTGTTCTTTTTCCTGCATTGCTCAGCTTTATGCCCTATCCCTTTGCAAACAGTACACACACTAGGCTGCCACTCATATTCAATGACTTGCTCTACCATCTTCCCTTTCTCATCCAAAAATTTCAATAAATTCGGCAATTCCTGATCAATCTGGACTTCAATCATAACCCTAGCATAGCCAAGCATACTCCTATTCTTAGTGGCCTTATCAACCTTAATAAACTTGTCTATAGTATTAGAAATTTTCTGAATACAATTTGGAGTCCAGAATTTAAGGTCAAGTCTCAGTAATTTCATCCAAACTGGAACCCTCTTAACTGCTTCCTTAGTAAGCTCCATTCCCTCAACCCAGGGTTTGACAATCAGGGGCTTATTATCAAACAAATTATACCCAGCCTTCAAAATCATATCTTTCTCATCTGTAGTCTTAAATCTCACTATAAAGATGCCATTAGGTAAAAATGAGACCTTATCAAGACCCCTCTTTCCCCAAATCCTATTGAAGAAGCCTAGCATCGTATCATGAGGGGGATTAGCCCCCAAAACATAACAAACTACAGCATTACTCCAATATTCAGTTCCCTCTTTCACATCATCCACAGTGAGTTGCAACAAATTCAGATCTGAATTAATTGGCTCAGAAGAAGGGTTAGAGGAGTTACCTTTCTTATGCATCATTATCTGCCACTCCCTTGCTTCATCATCTTCATCAATAGCATGTTCAGTTTCACACTCTTCTGGTATCGGTCCCATATTCGTATCACCAACTCCAACTTCTTCATCAGATAAAATCAAAGGGGGTATACCTTGGATCTCGCTGACAAATCGATGGCGTATACCATCACTTGTAGATGGGCATTCCTTCTGATCATTCTTTCCTTTGTTACTATTTTTATTGGATTTTTTGTGGGATTTTTTTGATGATTTCCTAAGCCGAGCCATTGCAGAACGAGGAAATCACCAGGTTTTCGTGTTTCTGAGTTCTAAAATCGCTTTCTCTCTCTTCATTTTTTATTCCTTCTGCCCTCATCGTACTTCCTTCATTCCAGTGTGATGTTGGACTATTCCATTTTGGGGTGTGTTAGTCGGATGTTGGCATTTACTTATATGGGGGGTTGTGTGTTTGTGATATTACTATATTGCTCTAATTTCTAGTCTTTTACACCTATTTTTATTGGTTTTGAGGGATTTGCTTTCGACAAATTCACGTGGTGCCAATGAACTATGTCAGAATGCGCGTGGTGCTCCTACCTTTGAAACTTGTACAATGTGGTGCCCCCGAACTTTGCATCTATAGGCACGTGGTGCCCCTAACCATCCTAATTCACCAACGCCGTTAACTTTTGGATGTTAAACGGTGATATGGCATAGGATTAGTAAAATTTAATTAAATCTTTTAATAATAACTAATAATTAAAATAAAATAAAAAAAACCCAATTTTTTTTCTCTCTCCTCACTTCCCCCACCGCCCACAGCCCTACCGCCGGCAACCCCCACCACCGGCAACCCCCAACACCTCCACCCTTCCCCGAACTGCCACCACTAGGCCGCATACGGCGGCGCGAGCCCAGTGGGGTGGCTCATCAAGGTCGAAAACCACCCAAGAGGGCTGTTTTCGACCCCAGATCTGTTCGGACGGTTGATTTGGGTTTTATCGGTTTGAGCTCTTTCTATATATATTTAATACTTTTGGCAATATTTTAATTATTTTATATTTGTAGTATTATGACGTCATCCGATTTTTTTTTATCTAATAACGTATATTTGTTGCACGAAGTGGTAGTTGACAGTTTGCTATGATTTAGAGTATAGTATTTTGTTTTCGATATTTCGAGTTTTTTTGTAAGCAGTTAGTACTTGTAATACGAAAACTACACTTTCTTATGGAATAATTCTTATTTTATTTCTTATTTCGGTCTATTAAAGCTCAAATTTATTTTCTTTATGACATTCGAATGATCCCTCTACATTTATAAATACTTCAAGTTGGCATAATAAAATTCTTATAAGACGCTTATGTTCATAAGAACGGCGATAGAACATATATAATACAAACTATAGAATCATTTATTATAATAAGTTCCTCACCAACTTCTTCCATGATTTCTACTACTTCGTTCAGAACTTTTTCCACAACAGTCATCAAGTCTTTGACTGAAATAGTCATAACTACTTAAGTGAACCAAACTTAATTTACCCCATACTATCTGATATTTATTGTGTTCCTAGGGTCGAACTATTGCTCTAATACCACTTAATCTGTCACAGCCAAAAACCATTATTGCAACATAACAGACGGCATTCTACGAAAAGTAGGCCAAGCCATTCTTATTCTTCAATAGTCGAAAATACAAAACATATATTACAAAATAATAAACATACGAATACTATTATACAAACAATCACTAAAACCAATTTATTTATGTTACTAGTCGACTTGGGTAGCTCACTCAATTTCCCACCTCTATCTAGCACTGCTTACTTGAAAAGAATTTATTATTGAAAAGGTGAGCTCAACAGCCCAGTAAAAAACAATTCCGACTTAACCGGATCTAATGGTTGCTTAAATAGTAAAACGATAATAACTCGTATAAGCAGAATAATTTTCAGTAGTGGGTAGTATAGTTATGGTTAGTTCAGAAGTTCTCAATCAGTGCCAGTTTGATCCTTTGGCAGGGCCAGACGGATATCCCCGTTTCCAAGTTAGCCATAACATATAACTTGCCCACGGAACCAAAGTAGTTCAGAAAATAATCAGAGTTTGCAGTACTCAATCCTCTTTCAAAAATAAGCATTTATAGAGTATACAAAAATAATACTATAAGTCAAATAAGAAATAGACTCTTACCTGAATTCCAAATCACCGCGATACTACTCTGTGCGTTCTCTCGTTCTAAATAAATAAAGTCGCGAAAGTTATTTATTTTAGATCATTTTGGTAATATAATCATACTGTCGTTTATTTAATAATTAACTGTCCAAGTGTCCAACGACGTCCGAAGTGATAACTATAAAGTCAAATTATTAATTCATTAAAAAAAATCGTGCTTTAATGGAAGTTATTCACTCTAAGATTATTTCACCACTGGGGTAATTCCGTCAGCTTGCTTTTAATCATGGAGATAGTATTTAAAACTAACATTTTAACATTCAATTTTGGGCTATCTGTTACTAACGGCGACATTCACAAACTGGGTATATCCGCCGAGTTACTTGTACCGTGATAACTATTCCCTCAAGATTAATTATTTAAAAGTCATAAGACGCGTAGAGTCGTTAATGTCATTAACTAAATACATTAGTTTAAAATAATTTAAATTACATATCGTAGTCGATTGTAAGTGTTGATAGACCTTTCAACAGAACCTTGGTACTAAAAGACTACTTCTCGCGCTTGAAACGGCAACTAATTTTGTAAGAAATGTTTACGACACCTTAACACTTAAAACTCATTTTAGTTGTCCAGTGCTTATGGTCTGAAACACTTTCAGTTTTGAACAAAACTTAGACAAAATCCTGTATCGAAGACTGAATGGTAAAGGCATGGTATAAAGGCAACTGCCTTTGCTCAATTTTTCCCGAAAGGAAGGTAATTCACCGAAGTAAAATGCATTAACCCCCCCCCCACCCCGCCCCGCCTTAAAGCAAGGGAGAAATAATTGACGGGGAACAAGGCATTCAATGCCTAGAATTATGTACGCAAAACTTTGTAGCATGTTTTTTTTTATATTAGTATTATTATTATGAGAAGTGGGTTATTACATCCACCCCTCCTAATAAAAAGTTTCGTCCCAAAACTTACCAAGAAAAAGATTCAAATAAGTATGAACGATGTCTCTTTACGTATGACCCTTGCCGAATAAGATAAGATCGTATATTTACACCATGGACCAAAAGTTTGTGTTCGTACACTATAAGTCAAGTCTCCTTGATGATCAGTAGTCCTCTATTCATAATTTCTTTTCGTCCTTTAATGACTTCATTTGCACCAAACAAATTTTTGAATGGATTGCATACGAACCTCAAATTGGGCACTCTTCAGGTTGGTGAAACACTCGGATATACATTGTCTTCCTTCTTTTATGTCCGTTTTTTAATGTTGACATAACGCTTCGTCGACTTTGTTCTAATTTTGGCACGTCATTTGTGTTCTACACTAATGTTATCTCATTACCAAATTATCCGGATCTATGTTTGTAGAACACTTCATAAGGGTATCTCATCCTATAAACTTCTCAAGTCTAATGCATATTTTCTAAACATGTCCTTTTGTTTTTGGCTGATTTTACTAGACTGTTTTTAATTAGAGATGATATGCAACCTCCAAGTGCAGATCTTTACCTAACACCTTGTGAAATCTTGCCTAAAAATCATGCCAAATGCTTGGAGCCTCTATCTGTCTGGTACAACAGACACACTATCTCCTTGTCTCCCAAAGTAATTCTTGAAAATCTATCGCTTGCACTTGTAGATAAGTCATCAGATTACTTGTCACCCATGTTAGGCCATATAATCCTGGTTCAAACTGTCATCAACCAACCTCTACACTAACATTGTCAGTTCTAATGCTCCATTTATTGCATGTTTAGGTTCTTCTTTCAACATCTCATATCAATCGATAAAAAAACAGACCATGAATTCACGAGCACAAAAGCTAGTTAGTTATGATTTATTTAGATATTTTTGGGTTATTATGTGACTGTTGGACAAATAGTTAGCAAATATAATCAAGTTAAACTGATTAATTTCATGTTTTAGTTAGAATTGGAAATTCCTGAATTCGTCGGGCTACTTGTACTGTAAAGTTGAAAATCTTTTTTCTAGTCTTATTTGCATGATTCTAAGTATAGTATGGCCAGAGTTCTATTATGGTATCGGTATTGTACCCAAATGTATATATGGACGGTATCCAATTGATTTGTAATAATTGCGATCTCGTATCGCCGATTTGTAATATATTTAATTCTTTTATTTTTGAAAAATGTGTAACATGATAGTCCATCTGTACATTTGTTTATATATATTGAAGATGAGCGCTTTCCCGAAGCAAATGGTTGGCGTATTGAGACCAAAGTGAAGACGGAGCCTTTGAAGCCTAATTTAGCTTTAACTGCTTTTACTATCTAGATTTAGTATTATGGTCATACTAGGATATTGATTTATTTGTTTGCATGCTTGGTGTAATTTTTGCACATTTTTTTTAACCAAACGCAATTCAATCATTGTCATATCCATTATGCGTGATTCGCTAAAAATAGTTCACTTAAAAGTTATAGATAAAATATGACAATGTCTCTCACTAAAACGTAAAATAATTGAGATTTAGTTCTTCCACAATTCACACATATGCAACCCTCGTTCCTTAGGGGCACGGTCTTCCTAGCGGTGTGTTTCCTTTTAACCCTTGGTGAGTAGGTTAACAAATTGTTATTACGAGAAATTTTGGTTTATTTTCGACGTGACTTGCAATACAAGTCTTGCAATCCGGGACTAAATGATTGATTTCGATCGACCGAGAGTTCTAAACGTAGAATCGGCCAAGAGTTGGCTCACCGAAATTGCATAAATTTAGGATGTAAAGCCTTCCGCATGCCTATTTATATAAGATTGGATCTCAAAATCATTTATAAAATGTAGAAGAATCATTGTATAAATGCCTAAATTCAAAAATAATTTATGCGATTTGAATTTGACGATGAATTTAATCGATTGTCTTTTCCCACGTTGTAGTTTAAAGTTCGAAAATGACTCAAATGTCTTACTCAATGATATACAAAGACTCATGGCTTCGTAACTTCATGGAAAAGAATGAATTAAAGGAGGATGAGAACAATTTCACTGATTGGGAGTTAAACCTCACTACGTCAAATATGGGCTAAGAGAACGGGTCCTTTAAAGCTAAGCAGAACGGTTCCGCAACCGTTCTCTAGACAACTGTACTTAAAGGGTAAGAGAACGGTTTGGAACCGTTCTTAAACTCTTCCAGAACGGTTTTGGTCAAAACCGTTCTCTTAGGTTTAAGAAAACGGTTTTTGAATAAGCCGTTTTAGTATGTTTGATGGATAAGAGAACGGTTCTCATCAGAACCGTTCTAATAGATTCCCTTTTTTTCCCAAAAAAAAAAAAAAAAAAAAAAAAAAAATCATAATTTCCTCGTTTCCCAACCCCTACCCACAACCCTGAACCCAGAACTCAAATTACAACATGAACGCCAACAAACATCAACTAATACAAAAAATTCCCAGATAAAAAACTGGGCATATAACTCCCATCAAATTAATTATACGAGATCTTGTTCATACAAAATCAGTAGAAAAAAATTACATAGTAAAATTTACAAAATCTGCACAGAAAAACACTAACCAAAATATATACCTAACACTATTTTTTTTATCTTAAATCTTGTCGCCATCGTCTTGTTCATCTTCTTCCATACTATAGATTTGGGTTTTTGTTTGTCCTTCTAATCACAAGAAAGAAAAAACACAAATTAAAGAATTAAAAAAGAACAAATAATACAATAGGAAAAAAAATTAGTCGATGCATAAAAAACAACACACAGCAAAACCCTTCAACTCTTCTACCTATAAACCCTTCAATTTGAATCCGAAAACGAAGTTTGAATTTGAATAAAATTTAGATCTGAAAACCCCAACTTATATTAC
>JBBYHQ010350307.1:0-11969 GCA_038382645.1 Spergularia azorica
TGCACGCATAGACACCAACAAGTTCAACATAGACAGGAACGAGAAGATTATAATGTACCTGTGAATCGAAAAACGGCGGCGGTAAGGTGGTGTTGGTTAACGTGGCGAACGGCGGCGGCGGTAACGTGGCGAATGGCGCAAATAACTCTTCCTTGATCAAAAAAAATATTCAATCAAACTTTTTTTCCAACTTAATTAAAAAGATTCAAACTTCCCCCTAATCAATTAACAACCTTCAAACTTTCCCCCAAATCAAGTGAAATCTTCAAACTTTCCCCCAAATCAATTGAAAATCTTCAAACTTTACCACAAACCAGAAAAAGAAAAAAACAATCTCAAAAATTACCTTAGTCGTCGTCGGAGAAGGTGGAGGTCGGAATTAGTTCGAATCTGGTCGGAATTTGGCCGAAATATTGAGCGAATCTGCACGGAATTAGTTTGAAACTGGTAGGAATTACTGTGAATATTTGGTCGGAATTTGGGCAGTCGAAATTTGAGCGCAATATTTGGTCCGAATTTGGGGAAAAATTTGAGCGCAATGTTTGGTCCGAATTTGGGGAAAACTTTGGCGAAAATTGAGCGCGAGGGAAGGATGATGTTGTTTGGTAGCGGGAGCGAAGGGATAAGGTTGGGTCGTCTTTTGTTGCTACACTAAAGTTAAGGCGTCGGTTGCTGGGTTCACTGACGCCAAAAGTAACACATAACGCGGCGGTGGTAACTAGAACCGACGCCTAAAATGCATTCCAGAAGCGCGCGAGTTTCCTTTCGACTTTTAGCTTCATTTCACAATTATGACCGACGCCTAAAATACTGTAATGCGTCGGTTCCGTAAGGACCGACGCCCTTAAAGGGACGCCATATTGCAATTTTCTACTAGTGGACGCACTTTTGAGATCTTAAGGAAACACACATTGTCTGCAAATGTAAATGCACCTTTGGTACACCTGAGATCGAATATGTGGGTCATATCGTATCTGGAAAGGGTCTAGCTACAGATCCGACCAAAATCCGGGCAATGGTGGAGTGGACTGAGCCCAAGAACACCAAAGAATTAAGGGGGGTTTTGGGTTTGACTAGTTATTACAGGAAATTCATCGGATGGTATGGTGTTTTGAGTAAACCAATGACAAATTTGCTTGGAAAGGAAGGATTCAATTGGTCTGAAGAAGCTACTGCAGCAAACAGAAGCTCAGAAAGGCTATGTCATCACCTTTTATGTTGGCATTGTGTGACTTCACCAAGATTTTCACCATTGAGACTGATGCATCAGATATAAGGATGGAGATGAACTATCACAAGAAGTCTTATATCAGCAAAAGTTTCTCTCAAAGGTCCATGGCATTCTCAACTTATGAGAAAGACCTATTTGTTGTGGTAAAATGGAGGCCTTCTTTGATTGGTTGACACTTTATCATCAAGACTAATCATTTCAGCCTAAAATATCTCCAGGAGCAAAAAATTACCAAAGCCTTTCTGAGCAAATGTCTACCAAAGTTATTGGGTTTGGACTATGAGATTGTGTACAGGAAAGGCATCGACAACTATGCTGCTGATTCCTTGTCTAAGATACCCAAGAAAGATGAAAACCCAGCTGAAAGGAATGCTCACTCAGTCTCAAGGGCAGAAATAATGTCCATAATCATTTCTCATATCAATACTGGCCTTGTGGATCAAATAAAGGCAACCTGGGAAACTGACCTTCAAGTTAAGGAAGTAATATAGCCATTCGAGCAAAATATCAACAAGAAACCCTACACTTGGAATCAGGGTGAGTTAAGAAGGAAGGGAAAACTGGTAGCTGGAAATGAAGCCAGTGTGAGGCTTAAAATCCTAAACTTAAAGCATGACACACCATTGGGTGGACATTAAAGGCAACGCCCTGTATGTCGAAGAAGCAAACCAATCTTGCAAAAACTGCTGGTTTACTGCAACCATTACCTATTCCTGGAGCTGTGTGGGTAGATATCTCCTAAGACTTCATTAAGGGGCTGCCCAAATCCATGGGAAAGGACACTATACTGGTGGTGGTGGTGGACACAGGAGTAAGTATGCTTATTTTCGGCTGCTAAGTCATCCATTTACTGCAGTGAAAGTGGCTCACATCTACTTTGATCAGGTTTTTAGGTTACATGGCATGCCAAAAACTATGGTAAGTGACAGGGATAAGATATTTCTGAGCAACATGTGGCAGGAGCTCTTCTTCAGTAGGTAGAGAATGTCTACAACTTACCACCCTCAGACATATTGTCAAACGGAGGTGGTAAATAGATGTTTGGAAACTTACCTGAGGTGTATGGCTGGGGAAGTGATGTAAAAGTTACTCTAATTTTTATGTGTTTTTGAGTTTATAACGCAACGGAATTAAAACATAAAATAAAGGATAAGAATTAGCCTAGAATCCTCGCAAGATTACTCGACTAAGACTAATTTGTAGTAAGATCACAAAGAAACAAAGCACAAACAAAGGGCAAGCACCAAGATCACAAAGAAACAAGGCACATACCAAAAGAATACCTCGCAAGCCCAAGATTTGAAGGAAACTCCCTTCGACTCTTCGATATTAATCCTCAACGTGTGTGTAATCTTAAAAACAATACAATAAGACTCTCTTTTTATACTAACTAGACACTTCTAGACTCTAAGGAATAAGGTAAGGTCCTAGACTTTCCTTATTACTTATTGAACAACTCGGAAACCTCATAGGCTCCTTTATTCCACAAAATTACTGTAAATTAGACACTTTCCTAAACTTAAACAAAGACACAAATAATGATAAGTATTGTATCTACTAATAACTTCCTTGGACGTGCATGGCTTGGGGAGTATAGCAGATTCGGCCATCCTCGTGTACCGCGTAGAAACTGGACAACTCAACTTAAAACAGGCATATCTCTTTCGTTACTAAACCAATTAAGGCATATGACCACTTTTCGGAAAGCTTAGATCATAAAATTTACTATCCAATTGATTCCTCTTCTAAATATTGAGTAGTTCAGATGATATTGAGACTGGAAGGTGACGTGATAGTCTTGAACTTCCACTATAAGCTTTGACCCATAGCTCCCATGTATCAAGAAGAACCTAAAGAATGGGCAAAGTGGATCCCTCTGGCTAAATGGTGTTGTAATACCAAATTTCACAGTGCTGCTCAGATAACACCCTATGAAATTGTCTATGGTCAGTCTCCAACTCTGCATATTCCTTGTGTATGTGTTGGGGGACAGCTCCGTGGAAACTATAGACATGAGTTTGGTAGCCAGAGAAGAGTGCATCAAGATGCTGACCTTCACTTGAAGAGGGCTCAGGGATGAAAAACCAAGGTGACAAGGGAAGGACCGATAAGTAGTTTGAAAAAGGGGATCTGGTTTATGCCAAATTACAACCATACATGCAGAAACCAGTGAGTAACAGGATAAGTACTAAGGTTTCTCCAAAGTACTTTGGCCCTTTTATTTTCATCAAAAGGGTAGGGGAAGTTTCTTACCATTTGCAACTCCCTCCAAAGTAAACAAATCCATCCAGTTTCTCACATTTCACACCTCAACATGCATCATGAACCTCCTCCTATGAGTACTTTCATCCCTGACATTGATAAGTCCCAATTGATAAGATCTGAACCAATGGTTATTTTAGAGAAAAAAATGGTCAAGAAAGGAAACGGTGCAGTGGTTTATTTGCTGATTCAGTGGACACGTTCTAGTGCGGAGGATGCCACTTGTGAAGCTGCGAGAAGTCTGATTTGATGGGAGGTGGAATGCTACGTAATAGGAATTTACATATGTTATGTATTTTGGGAAATTGTATTTTGGTAAATATAGTGTTTTAGGTATTTTGAGTTCCTTGTTACGCAAGGCCTTACTCTTGTACATATACGGTTGTTTGATGATAATAGTACGTGCACATAATTCTCCAAAACTATATGCCTGTAGGGTGTTTGTAGGATTTCTTTATGGTATCACAGCTAGGGTTTATGAGCATTGACGATTTTCGTGGATACAAATTGCATAAGTTATTTGCAAAAGACGAAGGTGATAATTCGTGCCGCATTGAAGAAGACGACGCAGAAGACGAAGATCTTGGTAATTTTTTCTCCATGGCTGGCGATAAACTTACTCCTTACGCGGTTGAAGGTAATGAAAATCCGGCTCTCAAATCACTCATGTGGAGTTTCGAGGTACGAATTACGAGGAATGGGCACGTGCAATGTGCGTTTCACTTCTGGCCAAGAATAAGCTTGGCTTTGTTGATGGTTCGCTGCCCCAGCCAACTGACAATTCGGAGGACTTGCCGCGCTGGCGTCAATAAAGGCCCATGGTGGTCGCCTGGATTTTCGCGACAATGGAATCAGAGTTACGCAAATACATCACTTACTATGAGATAACGAAGGATTATGGGACGATTTGAAGTCTCAATTTTCAGTGGGCAATGGGTCTCGTTTGTATCAGATCAAATCTGATATTGTTGCTTGCCGTCAGACACCATCATAGTCAATTATGGGGTTTTACAGATGGTTGAAGAAGCTGTGGGATGACTTTAATTTGATTTTTAAATGGCCTATTTGTACTTGCGGAAAGTGTACCTGCAACATTGGTGAGAAGTTGAAGACAATTCGTGATTACGAGTGCGTATATGATCTTTTGATGGGGGTTGATTCTCGTTTTGCTACCACACGATCTCAAATTCTGGGCGTTCAGCACATGTTGTCCCTGCAACAGGTCTACAATCGGTTGATTCTTTATGAAGGTGTCATGATGGCCGCCTCTAAAGCCGAGTCTCAGACCGAGGTCAAGCCCGACACTGTGGCTTTTGTAGCCCGGACTGCGTCGCCTCCTCTCAACGACGAGGGATCGGGGTGGCAATCAAGGTGGATATTCTGTTCGCAGCGGTGGTTGCAGCTATTCTGGGTTTTCCGGTTATCGTGGACGCGGGGACGAGCCTGGGTCAATTGAATGCTATATCTGTGGTCAAGAGGGTCATAAGCTCGGTTTTGTCGTTATACCTCCTCTCGATGGGATCATGATGGGGCTAAGTGTAACAACCCTAAATTTTTGCTAAAATAAAAATCAGAAAATAATGAGTTATTACGCCGCAATTGACTACCGAGTCAATTGGTTAGGCTTAAAATCAATAAACTAACATAAATAACTAGCTAATTAATTAAACAACAGCGGAAGACTTTCTAGTCGAACTGTAATCCGAAATACAAAATACAACCCAATCGAAATGAAAAGTCCCCAGCATGCAAGATATCCTCACTAGCAAGCAACCACTTCAAGACCTGTCAACTACGCCATCGAGGATGACGTAGGCCCCAGAAATAAGGTAGGGAACAAACCAGAGAAAGAATGTCAGCATTAGGCTGAGTAAGAATAACAGAAACAAAGGAAACAACAACAAGATACGCGCCTTGAGGCGCGTAGCTAACAAAGAATGAACAGAAGTCAACTTTGAAGAGTTCAGAAACGAGAATAAATATATATCATGAGTATTGTATCATCACTAGATACAGAATACAGTACGGTCCACGTGCCATGTAGTCATATATTATTTTTACGTATATTTGGCCAGGGTCCTACCCCACAGCCACCACATTATCGAATTGAGTTCGATCTAGAGTTGTAGTAACAGCCCCTAATAACCCCGAGTGTGCACACCCCTCGCAAGATGGGCCGGTACAACGAGATTCCCATCTAGGAGGAAGACTATTAGGAAGTCGGTAGCTAATCCGACCCACGGTACCTTGATCAGAGGATTTCATGACGGCGATCGGCCGAGCCGAATATACGCCGGACTCTAGGTGGTATCATCTTTATTATTTCATGATTCAAATCCATTATTAGTACGTCATTTGAAAGTATATTATTTGAGAATACAAATTATAACGATCTTAATCGATAGATACATGAAGCAAAGCACAAATACAAGTGACAAAAGAAGACGCCACTCGGCCGAGAAGCCGTGTGTGGGTGTCAACGGGTAAAAACTTGCTCATATTACAAGTTAGGCACAAGTGAAGCGAATAATAAGAATGAACGTATGAATCAAAGATAAGGTAATGAACAAATATAACGGTGAGTCAAACAAGGATATTGGTTAGCCAAAAGGATCGTGATCAATGTTCTTACCTTACAACGCTAACCCTTAATCATGATCCTTTAATTTATCAAAGTTACCACCAACACCTCCTTCAACCCACAACCTAAATACACATCCAATTATAAACTCAATTCAAGAACCACAAATCAACAAGATGTAAGCATAAGTCCTACTACTCACAACTAACACTAATATGAGACGGACCCATATAGGGACAGTGGTAAAGAAACATGAATAACGTCTACCTCCGATATTGGATGACCACCAAATTTTTGTATGTTGTATAAGGTTATGTCAGAAACCTCTCCTCAAAATTTCGTTCCCAAACTCCAAGCTAATCGACGGGAATCAATTTCACAATGAACCACGAATAACAATTAGGGTTTACTCGGGAAAACCAATGTAACTTTTGATAAATAGGTCTAGGCCTTACAAATTTTGGATATGTTTTCAAAACTACATTTAGGAACATCTCCACAAAAGTTCGTCTTAAAATATCTTCGGACTCGACGGGAATCATCAGAATACCGAGGCGGCGACACAGTTTTCGGGTAGATAGACACAGCTCCACTAAAATACCTCTACAGTGAGCAACCCATAGAATCTTGGCACGATCTACATGTTGTTGGATTCGTATCGAAAGCACGGTTTTAACACAACTAACCACGACTTAAGTAAACGTCGTATGTGAGAGTTATGTGTGATTGAAGTTGACACAGTTGTGCTCAGATATTATGCGGGTGGAGGCTACGAAAAGGAGAGAGAGGGAGAGAAGGAGGCCGGCTAGTTATAATGGAAGCTGGGGTTTATTTCCTTTCATTTATGTAAATGGGTTTGAGGGTAGACTCGGGTTCAGGCTTTATTAGTTGGGTGAGATGAGTGATCCATAAACCCGATCCAAAATCACTTTTAGGAACTCAATTTAACTTCCAATAATCGGCTTAAAGAGTAACACCCTTATTCAATAATTACTCAAAATTGTGGGGTGTTACACTAAGAGGACCAGCCACAACCGTGGTCGTGGTGGTCGCAATGGAGGCCGTGTTCGTGGTGCCTCTTCCAGTGGCGACAAGGGTGATTTTTCTGGGTATGCCTGTGTGTCGGGTCCGGCCTCCTCGGTTCCCCATCGTGGTGAGCTAAGTCACCTGAACGACCAAGAGTGGTCGGCGTTGCTTGATTTATGGCACGAGCGTAAGTCGAATCTGATCGTTTGAGTGGAAAGTTTTCGTGTACCTCGTGGATTATTGATACAGGTGCTTCTCACCATATGACTTGTGAGCTATCGTATTTGAGTAGTTTAGTTGATGCTGATCCGGCGCCTGTCACTCTTCCGAATGGTGAAGTTACTATGGCTATGAAAATTGGTGATGTCGTTCTTGGTGATCGACTGGTTTTGCGGGGCGTTTTATACGCGGCTAAACTGAATTGCGATCCAATCTCCGTATCTTGTTTGGTTTCTGACTCTAGTTTCACCATTCAATTTACTAACAATTTGTGCATTTTGAGGACCGTATCTCGTGGACGGTGATTGGAGTGGGTGAACAACGTGATGGACTATATTATTTATGAGTAGCACGATCTTCTCGAGCAATAAAGTCATTGTGGTTGATTATGCCGAGTTGTGGCATCGACTTTTGCGTGTTCCGTCATCGACCATAGTTAGGTTGCTTCCTTCTGTTCCTATTAAAGATTGTGTTACTTTGGAAAATCATATTTGTGATATTTGTGCTCGAGCCAAACAAACTCGTAAATCTTTCACTTCAAGTATTAATAAAGCTTCTAAGTGTTTCGAATTAAAACACTGTGATTTGTTGGGTGATTATTCTTTTAAAGCTAGTTGTGAGTTTCAATATGTTTTGACGATTGTGGATGATTTTTCTAGGTGTGTATGGGCATATTTGTTGAGATTTAAAGGGGATGTTGCTCGCACTTTAAAGAATATTTTTGCTATGGTCGAACGCCAGTTTAAAACTCAGGTGCGTCGCATACGTAGTGACAATGGTTGTGAATTTACCTTTTTAAAATCTTGTCTTGATGCTTATGGTTTCTTTTTGAGTCTTCTATGGTTGAAAGCCCTCATCAGAACGCTCTAGGGACAAGTTAGCTAGTCGGAGTCGTCGTTGTGTTTTTATGGGTTATTCGTATGGAAAGAAGGGTAGGCGTTTGTATGATTTAGACGATCATGTGTTCTTCAATTCCCGGGATGTTCTTTTTGATGAGATTGTATTTCCCTTTTTGAATCCCTCTTCCCCTCGTCGTTCGGTTTCCTCGTGTGTGGTGCTTGATAATGATGATGATTTTGCGGTGCCGACCTCTTTGGACAATGCGTCTGAGTCACCTTCTGGTTCTGGTTCGGTGGGTACTACGACAGGGGGGGCTGATCCCTCCGCGGCAGGCCCTTCGTGAGGGGGGACGGTGTCACAGGATCCTCCCTCGCCTAGTGCAGATGCTTTATATGATACACTTTATTTGGGTTGTGGGAAGCGTGTTAATATGAAAATGTTCGTTTACGCAGATTTATTAGTCACGCTGTCAAAAGTGTTTATAGTCCATCATCACTGATATGGTGTGTTTGTGGTGTGTTAATTCGGTTATATTAGGCGCCTTAGGGATCCTTCGTGCATGATTTTATCGCAACTTGTAGAGCATATCGTTTGTGATGAATGGAAGTTTAATCTTTGGTTTTACGAGTTTTTGGGTAACCTCAGACCCTTTTTGGTGAGCCTTGGTAGATACTAGAGAACCACATACCATTGCCTCCGACTTCATTGGATCATAGCTCTCCAACCATGAGATATTTTGCAGAAATTCCAAATGGAGAGGAAGGTTCATGATCCCAGTTAGGCCGCCTGGGCAGCGGGCCGGGGCGGGGTGGGTCAGGGTCACTCTTAAAAGGGCCGGGGCGGGTCAGGGTCACACATCTTCGAAGCAGGGCGGGGCGGGTCACGGGTCATTTTTGGCCCTGCCCGGCCCGGCCCATGAGAAATAGACAAATCTGCAGAAATTGAGATTTTTTTTTTTTTTTTCACAAAGTGGAAGCAGAAATTGAGATTAGTGGATGAACAATTCAGACACCAGTATATCTTGTACCAATCGGACCACAACTTCGCCTATTTCATATAAAAGTAAACACCAATCTGAATTTTTGCGGAACTTCAATTCTCCTGCACAAGTAGTAGCAGCAGCCAGAGGAGAAGAAGAATATGTGCGGAAATTATTATTGCAATTAGGGTTTGTTTGTGATTAATTTGGGGATATGTATCGGGGCTAAGAAGGCTGTTGATAAATTTGATTAAAACTTTTTTATGATTTAAGATGGGGATTTCTGGGTGTGAAATTGATTTTAAAGGTGGAGTATTGAAGAAGATTAGAGATTTCTGTGTGATTTTGTGATGAATTTGGGGAAGAACACAATTGTTTGTTTTTGGACGTAAGTACAAGAAGATCATTGTGCTAGTTTGATGCAATTAAGTTGTGTTCGTTTTTTTTTAAAATTGGGCCTGTGTTTGTTTTTTTTTAATTTGGGCCCGTGTGTGTTTTATTTTTAGAAGGCCAGGCCCGCGTCGTTTCTTAAAGGGCCTGACCCTTTTCCGACCCGCCCCGTTAGTTGATAGGCCGGGCTTTGACCCTCTTTAAGAGGGTCGATCGTGGGCTTCTATTGGGGGCCTGCCCCGTTGCCCAGGCCTAATCCCAACTTTCCAATGATATATTATGAGCGCAAAATGGAGTTCGTAATAAGGAGTTGCAAAATGCTGGAGGATTGTGTGCGTAGCAGAGGGTTGACTCGAGGAGGCTTGGAGAGCTAACAGGGCAGCGTTTTTGTGCAACAAGCTCCTTGAGTCGAGGAGATGTGGCCTCGACTCGAGGAAGACTCTTTTTTGGGAAACTTCCGGATCCTTTTTGGGAGACGGTTTTCCTTGGATTCTTTTGCTTTTATCTTCTAGTGTTTTGTACTTATGTTAAATAAAGGGGCATGAACCCCTCACTCCTTGAGACTTATCACTTGTATTATTGTTTTCATCTTATTTTTCATTCTAGAGAGAGAAACTTAAGGAGAGATTACAGAAAATTAGTATTTTTATAATGAATTTCATCTCAAAAAATTAGTGTGATAGTTAGTATGGGAGGCTAATCCCCTTTCTAGATCCTTGGTGTAATCAACATCTTTCATCCTATGTATTTATAAGATTTCTTCTCCCTAATTTGCCTTTAATTTTATTGTAATTAATTCCTTGTTCTTCAATTGCATGATTTATCCTTTTTTTCTCTAATTGGTTGATTAGATTGAATTGGGTATTTCATATGCTTGGTTGATAATTGATGGTATTTGATTATTAGCCCAAAAGGAAGCAACTCTCACTTGATTAGTGTATGGTTATGACTAATTTGGGATTGGGGAATTAATTAGGCAATTAATAGATTAGATTTGATTAGTGTCGCAGTTGCGGCTAATTAGATACTAATTTAGGTTGTTCATAATCCTTTATTAATCCTTGCTCTTCATACCTTTGATTGCAATTTGTTTGAGTGGTCACTAGACAAATTAGGCTTAAAGGAGGAGAATTTGGTAGCAGTTCCTCAAATTCCCCATAAAAGTGGCTGGATTAATTGGTTAAAACCGGGATTATCTATGAATTGGTATAATTCAAGTGAGGTAAAACTTGCTATATTAGGGTGTTAGATTAGATTATCACCGAGGGTCGCCTTAATTAATGGTATATCGTTTATTTCTATTTTTCCACACTAAAATTGCTATTTAGACTTCCCTTCTTATTCGTGGATACGGTACCCACATACCCTAGCTAGTTTAGTAAGAAAAGTGGTAATTTGACTAATAATAACGACTTATTAGCTATCAAATTTGGCGTCGTTGCCGGGGAAGAGGCGTATTTTAGTCTTCTTGCTATTTGTTGTGTGGTTTTTGTGTTTAGTTGTTTTTCTTTTCTTTTCATATTTTATTTCTTTTAAACGTGTTTGAGCACTAGTAGAAAATTGCAATATGGCGTCCCTTTAAGGACGTCGGTCCTTACGGAACCGACGCATTACAGTATTTTGGGCGTCGGTCATAATTGTGAAATGAAGCTAAAAGTCGAAAGGAAACTCACGCGCTTCTGGAATGCATTTTAGGCGTCGGTTCTAGTTACCACCGCCGCGTTATGTGTTACTTTTGGGGTCAGTGAACCCAGCAACAGACGCCTTAACTTTAGTGTAGCAACAAAAGACGACCCAACCTTATCCCTTCGCTCCCGCTACCAAACAACATCATCATTCCCTCGCGCTCAATTTCCGCCAAATTTTTCCCCAAATTCGGACCAAATATTGCGCTCAAATTTTTCCCCAAATTCGGACCAAATATTGAGCTCAAATTTCGACTGCCCAAATTCCGACCAATTATTCACAGTAATTCCTACCAGTTTCAAACTAATTCCGTGCAGATTCGCTCAATATTTCGTCCAAATTCCAACCAGATTCGAACTAATTCCGACCTCCACCTTCTCCGACGACGACTAAGGTAATTTTTGATATTGTTTTTTCTTATTCTGGTTTGGGGTAAAGTTTGAAGATTTTCAATTGATTTGGGGGAAAGTTTGAAGATTTCAATTGATTTGGGGGGAAGTTTGAAGGTTTTTATTTGATTTGGGGGAAAGTTTGAAGGTTGTTAATTGATTAGGGGGAAAGTTTGAATCTTTTTAATTAAGTTGGAAAAAAAGTTTTGATCGAGGAAGAGTTATTTGCGCCATTCGCCACGTTACCGCCGCCGCCGTTCGCCACGTTAACCAACACCACCTTACCGCTGCCGTTTTTCGATTCACAGGTACATTATAATCTTCTCGTTCCTGTCTATGTTGAACTTGTTGGTGTCTATGCGTGCA
>JBBYHQ010350338.1:0-11966 GCA_038382645.1 Spergularia azorica
ATAACCTCGGGAGTGCCAGTGATAACGTTCCCACAATGGGGTGACCAAGTGACCGATGCAAAGTTCCTCTGCGACGTGTTTGGTATAGGTGTACAATTATGCAGGGGTGAGCACGATAAGAGAATCATCCCTAGGGCTGAGGTCGAGAGGTGCCTACGTGAATCCACCTCCGGCCCTAAAGCTGATGAGATGAAGAAGAATGCCCTGAAATTGAAGGCCGAAGCCATCCAGGCGATAGCCGATGGCGGATCATCGGAACTCAATTTCAAAGTCTTTGTGGATGAGATCCGGGAAAGGAGTCATAAAGTCCTTGCCAAAGCTAATGGACACTAAGATGATTCCCACATATATTTCATTATTTCTTGATTGTTCTTTTGGGAGAAATCAAAATGATACGGGCAGAAAAATGTTGGTGCACAAATTATGAAATCACAGGGGCACAATTAAGAAGGAAAAACAGGGGCAAAATGGTCACACCAACCCCCAACCCCCTATTCTCTTTTGGGTAAGTAATTAGAATTAGAATTAGATTAAAATTTAAAATAATACTCCATTTCTAAAGTTCAAAATTCAAGTAAATGTAGTTTTCATTGGAGTTGAAAAAAAATTAAAATGTACTCTATACGCATTCAATAGATATCATGACAACTGTTTTCTAGCACAACGTATCAAAATTGTGCACGTCCATCGACCATTGTACTCTCTATATTTCATACGGAGTACATTTCTTTACGTTGCACCTGAGTTATCCCCGCAAAACCCAGTCCAATGCAAATAAATGAATGAAATGGAGGGAATAGTCTGTATATTGTATTTTATATTGACAAAGGTATAACAAAGATTTATTCAGATATATTGTATTTTATATTGCCAAAGGTATACCCGTATAAATACCGTTTAACACCATCTCTCGAAATCTCAAATATGAAATAACCTCGTCAAAAGACGAAACCAAAAAAAAAGGCTGTATACTTTACAAGTTACAAGTTACAACTGAAAATGTTCATTGTCGTGAGTCGTGACTTTTTAGGGCCTGTTTGGCCAAGCTCCAACTTCTGCAGAACTACTTGAGAAACAGTTTCTGGAGTAGGAGCTCCAAATTGGAGATTCAACTTCTGATGAACAAATTAACACTAGAAGTGCTTCTCAAAAACCAGAAACAGTTTCTCAGTTTGGGTGTTTGGCCAGTTTTCAGTTTCTAGGGCCCAGAAACTGTCCAGAAACAGTTCAGAAGCTTGGCCAAACACACCTTTTAATCCCATAAAAGATGGAAGAAGAGGAGTAGCCCGTTCCGTTAAGTACTCAAAATGACTAAACTACCCTTACGAATGTGACCAGTGACCTTATCTATGAGAGTATGACTCGATCACAGTGATCAAACTTTCGAACAATAGGCAGTATACCATACAACTTCGCAAGTCACAGAAACAACAAATCTTAGCACGCAGCAGCCAGCCACATCTTCTCTTCACTATAAGCTACTCAAAATTATCCACAGCTCCAACACTTACGAGGAGTATGAAGTGCAGTAAGCTTAATTCTCAAGCTATTCAACTCCTTCCACTTCAAAAACAGAGGCCAGATAGTTTACCAACTGCTATCAATTTGACATGGCTCTTCTCTAGCAACCCAAAAAACCGGCAATCTGGCCTTAGAATTACTTCCCAGGCTCACCCTTTCGATGTAACGGCTTTTCCTTCTTCTCTCACGCTTGCTCTTGCGAAACCTGCTGCTGATCCTTCAGTCCTCTTCCAAACCAGGTGAACATTTTGTCGAATTTCACGTTCGTTGTCTTGATTTCCCAAATGGTGCTTGTTTCTGGGTGTAATGCAATAATGCTCTTTCGTTTTGCAGTGCACTGATGATCGTCCTATACATTATAACCAACTTTGTTGTGCCGCAACTTATTTCCAAAAGAATTGGACTCGGTGAGGCTGATGAAGATGAGAATCCCGGAAGCTGAAAGCGAGCCGCGGAATGAGAAAACATATGGTTCTAACTGCACCATGTAAATTCTCCACCCTGTGTTCAGGCTGTAGTTCATAGGGTTAGTTTTCAGCTTTGTTATCTGACAACATTTTGCTGTGTAAACACCAAAATTCTATTCCATTTCTGTATGTATACTGTATTTGAACAAAGAATATATGTTACAAAGATATAAATTGAATTTTGATGGACTAATGACCCTAAATAATTTACAATTGACTATGAAAGTATGAAACATTCTTCAAAGAACTGTCCAACCGTTTTCGTCTAGGTTGCCACCGGAGTTGGTGGCTTGTGATGTGTTTTCAGGTTTAGGAGGTCGTTTAGAGAAGAGGGAAGATCTGTTGTCGAAAAAATTTGAAAAGGGCTGGCGATTTTGAGTGCCATCTGGGCTGTTCCGCTCATCAGGAGAGGACTTTTTTAGCCTATTTTTGCGGGCAAACATTTGTGTGAACTTTTTAAACCGGTGTTTGGGTTCCTCGGAGGAATTCGCATCTTCAGGCTGCTTCATCACCTTCATGATATCCTCTGGACGAACAAATATCGCCTCAACTGTTTCATAAACCTGTACAAAGGACTATAATTAGCTGAAAGTTCTCATTTTGACAAAATTTCAATATAAAGATTCATCAGGAATTCAAATAAGTATACATGTTGGACTACACATGAACTATTGGAAATTTGGAACAGTAGACATTCGCTACTGCCATACTTCCAAGTGTTCCAAGGACTTCCAACCATTTTACCGCAGTGCTCATGTCATAAATACACAATTTTTGGTTCTTAAAGAAAGACTTTCGCAAGTTTTTTTCAATCTAAGCCCCTTTCTCATTGTCAAAGATCATTGATTTCCTTTTTGCTTCTGTGATTGGTATTGTAGTTTTCGAAACCAGTAACAATAATGCATCAGCCAACAGTCAATTTGATAGTATAATCAGTGGTAAACACAATTCCCAAACAAAAAGTCCATTCATTCAAGGCATACCTGGCAAAGATCATCGATTTTCTCTATCCATGCCTCACCTTGGCATGACGCGACCACAAAATCCTTACAATCAGAGAACAGTTTTAAAATACTGTCATCTGTAGACAGCTTTGCTTCAGCAATGACAAATCCTAAACCAAGCTGAAAATCAAAAGCTTGTCAAAGGTGTACAATAGAGTATCGCCACAAAGTCTATGACATTCAAGGAAGGGGCTTTAAGAGCTTACCAATGATCGGAATAGCTGTCCAAAGAGCTGAGAAGGAGACAAATCTTCTAATTCAGCCAAAACACCTTCCCTGCAGAATGCACCAATTTCTATTAGTTAAAAAGTCTAAGAACCCAAGTAGAAGAGTTCAGACTTCAGTTCTCCCTCGTAAAACTTACACTGCTAAATCCTCGTCAAAAAGTGGAGCTTGTCGAACAGCAGGAACAGGCTTGGCTGTTTCCCAGAGTTCCCTCCACAAATTACCTGCAAAAACAAATACCACTGAAAGTGTTCTAAAACAAACAAACTTGAAAGAAGCTGCATGATCCAAGGTGTAAAACCAGAAAAAGACAGAAGTAAGGATCTCAAACAGACAATCTAGGAATTCCAATTTACCCACTGATGCAGACATTATAGCTCCAGATACTACGTATCTAGTTCCCATCTTGGTGCAGTTTCAAAAGCTTGTCTGAGTTTAACTTTAGTGCCTTTTAGTCCAATGAAAGATGACTTAAGTGTTTGGAGTCAGTGGCCGGTGTACAGATTATTGAGTGTCGACCACCCAAATAAGACAAAAAAATAATCTGAAATTTTGCCCTATTAAAAATTAATTTCTGTGTAATTTGACCGCCCATTAATTGAAATATCTCTCTACTTATTAATATGGCTCCAGAGTCACGCCCGCAAGGGTGTGGCTCAATGGTTAAAGAGTGGAATTCTATCCACTTAGTCTCAAGCTCGAACCATACTAGGGGTGTCATGCTTGAGATTATGCCTCTCTGAACTTCTACCTACCACATGCAAATGTGTCTTACCTGGTTGCGTGGCTTGTAGGGTGTTGCATACACCTGGTTGCGTGGCTTGTAGGGTGTTGTGTATACCCGCAGGGTTTACCCAGAGCGCACCTAAAGTAGTGGCTGCGGGTTCCCCCGTGTTATAAAAAAAAAAAAAAAAAAAATGGCTCCCCATATTTAAGTTTAAATTAACACTGTTATTGGGGTACTACCTTTAATAAGACCTGGGGAACATGACTTCATCCACAAATTACGTATAAACCACTTGACTTTGTGTCAAGTTGGATTACTTATAGTGACCAATGTAGAGGAAAAGCAGGTATGGAGCGTCTACTATTAGAAGAATCATTTTTTAATATTGCAGGTGAGGATCAGTTGCAGTGCTGTATTAATGGTACACAATGAGCAACAAAGCTTGACACCAGCTCACACCAGCTGAATAGTGAAAAAAACACCTCATGATCACAAAAGAGGCAACGAATATGTACGTGTGAAAAGCTAACCTTCTTTCTTCATACGGCTACTTAGTCGACCTCTTGAAGATGTTGACTCCCCTGCAGCTGAACTAGCATCGGATTCATTGCCAGACTCGTGCTCAGACCAATCAGGTGGAGAGTGCCATCTTACAAAGTCTTCAAGAATACATCCAGGGTTTGCAGCCTAAGAAAAAAAAGAACAAAGAATGTCACATGAATGATACATGAAGACCATTATAAGCTTTCAGGACATTTGAAGCAATAAGAAAACAAGACGTGTTCCACTTCCTTAACTCTTGACACACCTTAAACGCCTGCATATCAGACAAGAGATGGGAACAACCAGCACCAACACTGCATATCAATGATGAACAAGGTGTTAAGACTATGAAACTCACAAAGGAATCATTATAGCTTAATCAACTTCTAAATTAACTGTGAAAAATGGGCAATTGAGAGTCTTTTATTAGGCATCCTGCTTGTGCTTGACCATACTACGACTAAATTCATATATTCAAACCTATATTAGTATTTACCCAGTCTCAATACCAACAGGTATCTGAAGCTAACGGTGCCCCTGTCATACATCCAGCATACTTAGACACCTAGATATTAGTTTGGTATGAGACTGGTGTGAGTACTCGTCCCTACCAAGGGCAAAGTTGTACAAACAAAATATAGTATGCCACACTAAAACTAAAGATACAAATCGCAATGTAACAAAAAGAGAGGCACTTTATGGCAAATGCTGACCTCCCTGTTCGCAGGACAAACTCTTCAGCTTCTCGGGCAAGATCCTCTGTGAGCAATGGTCCTTCCTGCAATAATCGATGAACAGTTACACCTGAGAAGAGAAGGAAAAGCAAGCTAGCAGGAACAATCATTTGCCACACTACAACCATCGAACCTGTGTCAAGGGGGCATATATGGGCTCTCCAGTTTCCAGCATTGTCAAATTGTCAGCCTGACGACTAGCTCCCAGTCTTAAAACAACTTCCCCAGTGATTGTTTTGGCATACGGAAATGAACCTGAAGTGATACTTTCGATTGAAGATGGCACTCCATCAGCATCACAATCAGCTTCTCTCATCAATGACTCCAAAGAATCAGTAGCAACAGCACGGCGTTTCTTTCTAGAAACACAGCAATTCATAAGTTGCATCTGTTGATAGAGAAGACAGTAATTCAAATCTGGTACTGAATCGAGAGGAACACCAGGTATATATTGCTCTTCTAACCAAAGTGTTCTGAGCTGCACAAACGGAGAGTTGAGTAAGTTTCAGGGAAGGTAAGCAACTGCTGAAATCAGAATCTCAATATGGAGGGGAGTTGAATGGTCTACCACATCCTAATTCCTAAAACTAAAGAAAGATAGTACTCAGCAAGAGGCAGACAGATATTCAAAACCCATCTTAGTCTCCTGTAGGGTACCGATCAGCACAGAAGGTCATATAAAGGGGACCCTTAACATATTCACTTCTCAGAATGAAGGTTCAGAAAAGACCATTAAAAGAAGCTCTTACATTAATTTGAGTGCAAATCTTGGAATAAGTAGATCAACGTTCACTTGCAACAAAACTCTAATCAATAGAAGTGTTGTATTAGTTAAGTTTCAGTGTCACTCCGACATGCCTTTTTGTATTTTTAAACTTTAACAGATCGATTTAACTACAAGTGAGATAATAAATTTTTTATTTATTGAGACAATTGAAGAACGGGGCAATGTTTTACTCAAAAAATACAACATATATTCAGTATGATGATGTACTTACTTCAGCAACAACCCTAAACCAAAACTGTCCCATCTTCCGCAACGTCTTAAAACTTCCGATGACTTCAGATACTTTAACGATCAAACTATCTAGTGGTGCCCCATGAATCTCTCTTGGCAATGTTAAAGCGCTAGGGAGACTTTCAACTTGAAAACCAACTTTCCGACTAGGAGCAAGTCCCTCTGCGAATATCTTGCAGATATTACAATGGAAGTGAAAGATCACCAAGAGATAATTAATTGGACAAAATGAAAAGCACATAGTACTTGACCATATCAGAGCTGTGAACTTACCAGCATCAAGTATAGACTGAATAAAAGCCCAAACTTTGTCATCACTGAACTCAGATGAAACCTTTTCCTCCTTCCCACGTAGGACTAACGACTTTACCGCTGAAATGCCCAAACTTGCCCTTTCACGAACTGGTGAAGAACTCGCAGATGATGTGAGGAGGTCCCTAACAGACTTATAGTTTCTTTCTGACCTGGCAAGGATGAAAGTTCCAAATGAGAACTAGTGAAACAGCAGAAAAGTAAACTGAAATTAATTTTATGTGAATTATAAATAAAATAAAACAAGACTACTGACAAACTAACATAAGACACAAGGCATTATTGTCAGCCTGAACAAAATTCTCAGCTAGGTCTAGAATTAAAGAAAAACTGCATTCTGTTTAAAAAAAAAAAAAAGGTTTATAACTTAGGTGACATATCACGCCGATTTATTGGAAGAGAACATTGGCACAATAAAGAAGTAAAGATACTGATCACGTATGAAACTATCAGTAGATAGCAAACTTACTCAATAGCAATGGCCAATTGTTTCAACACAGAAGCGGGTGGGATAATATCTCTGTTATTGGCATCAAAGCCATCTGAAAGAGGCTGAGTCTCAAAACCCTGAAAAGATCAGAAAATAAATTTTAAGAGAATCTCCAAGTGAGCAACTACTATAAAACCTCACAAACTGATGAAGACAGGCCAGTAATCAGGATGTTGATCTAGCATCCAAAAAATACCAAGCATGTCACTACTCGACATTGACAGTAACATCCACCGTAATTCTGGAAGTGATTGAAACCTCACCTTCTACGCTCACTTTAATCTTCACAAATCATGAGTGACTAACTATAACTTTGAAAAACTGAGTATACATGCTGGAGTTTAGCCAATTAACAGCTGAAAAGCATTAATTGCAACTGTAACAAAACTCGATAAATTCTCATCCAATTCAATCACTATTCTTATGTTGTCAAGCTTGGATGGGTCCCTAAAAGCTCTGGCATCAGACTTCAGAATAACAGTTTGTACACAGTACGCAGATCTGCCTGTTCTTAAAATTTTTATACAAGATATGATACCACACTGAATTTCCATACTGCTGCAGTTAAGTTTCAAATCAAAATGTATACTCTGAGTCGTCCAAACTACTAAGCATATCATGTAGAAGCCAAACACAGATCACTTGATAAAGTGGTAGCAGTAGCAAATGATGCACAAGTTTCCTCACAAGGCAAAACATCTTATATATTACATCAGCCTATGATGGTTAGCAGCGGACTATGCTGTAGCAGACTAGAGGTGCAGCAAGGGAACTTATGGGAGACTGCGATACCTCCCCATGATAAATATAATTCTCACCTTTGATTCAGAAGCGACCTTTTCATTATAAAGGTACAAATTTTCATCATATATCAGGAAGGACATCTTTGGACTCTCAACCTTCTCCACGTCTTCGGTTCCCTTTCTACCTTTTCCGATATTCTTTAATCTCTCATGCCAATCCTGCTTTGTCCCCAAACTTGGTGGTTTCCATCGGAATTGCTTGGACTCATTGGAAGCCTGTAACAACAATGTGATTATATAAAAGTTCCGTCAAAGTCATCAAACAACTATATAATGAGAGAAGAACAAAATCATGCTGGAATCGAGACATTGTCTAGTGCGCTAGAAGAAAAGAACACATAGCTGATCAATCATTATTGCTACTTTCCTAAGTCAAGAACGCGCCAAATATGATTTTTCACACTGGTGTTGAGTGCCTCTGTGCAAGACGATTGGTGTACTAGTCTCGTAACCTCAAAGGAGGCTTATAAAACAGCTAACCTTTGCCACACGTGAGCCTCTCCAGAAGTATAAACTAGACCTCATATACTATACAACGATTCTCAAGCTGAATGTACTACCTCTAACTAAAATTGCAAATGAGAAGCTTCCATCCTGAAACACGCACTTTGACTCCTAGTTCATCCTTATGCATTCAATTATCACACTCCGCGGCAAACTAAAATCACCCTCCCTATCCTAAGGCTCCAATTTTGATTCAAAACCGTGCGTTTAGTTCAATGATAAGAATTCAAACCAAACTAACTTCACATTATTTTCAACGTCCTAATTCAAGTTGCACTATTCAAATGAATCATCAATTCATCAGAAACAGTAACTAGTACACAACACCCGAGAACAAGAGCATTTGCTTCCCGATTACGACACACACACATTAACCCGTAGGAAAACCCTGTCACTCTTATCGTGAATTATTGACACATAACTCGGAACCATGTGATCACTCACAAATGTAATCCATTACCTCAAATATAACGCAACAAATCAAAACTATCACTCAAAAAACAAAACAAAACAAAACAAACCTTCTGCTCAAATTCTGAAGGCAAATCATCACCAAATTGTCTTCCGATACTCCTCCTGCTCTGCTCATCCGAATCTAAATTTCATAAATTATTACAAAAACAAACAAACAAAAATCACAACAATTTTTTATTTTAAAATGTTCAGTTTCTAATTGTTAATTGTTTATTATTATGATTATTATTAAGAAAGAAATGAAATAAAAAATCCCAGGAAAAAATGATGAGATAAACAAAGAAACAAAAAAAAGGGGGGCTAGAATATTGGGAGGAGGAAATATAGAGAAAATGGGGAACCTCGAAGATCGGATTTAAGATCAAGGATGACTTGCTCCGCTTTAGCAGCGGCGGAATGAAAGGCGGTCCTTGCCTTTGATACTATTGATACTGATGTTGCTGATGCTGATGCTGATCCTCCCTCCATTTTTCCGTCTTTCTCGCTCCCCCTTTTCTCCTCCTTTTCCATCTCCTCTCTCTCTCTTTTATACTCAGCTCTGTCTCACAGATGACGATGTTTTTGTTTGTTTTGGTGTTGACAGGACTATACACTAGGAACTATCTCACGCCAACTGTGTAGACAATTTTACGTGTCTTTTTTTAGACATTTTAATCCTTGTTTTAGCATTTTTATCGTGTCTCTTGGGTTGTTAGGATGAAATTACGGTAAATTCACGTGGTGTCCCTGAACTATGTCAGAATGTGCGTGGGGCACCAGATTTTACAAGTTTCAAAAGTTCGTGGACACCACGTGAATTTGCCGATAAAATTACACTACGAGATTACGGAGTAGTGCATTATATTTGGCGTGTTTGTATTACAAAATTTACCATTTGTGCTCTTTTCGAAAGTTGGGGTGAAACATTGTGACGGTAGGTAACATACTAGTTTCACACTTTTACCGTTGTGTCCATATGAGTAATTGAGTATCTCACATTGACGGTGTGACAATTTTACTCAATTGTAAAAGACATTTTAGAAGTTAGTATTAAACTCATAACCACTTGTTTGAGGGACAAGGACGTTCGGGTAGAAATGGTGGGAGAGTACAAAGTGGGGGAGTATAAAAGTATTAAATAATACCAATAAAGTAAGGGAAGGAACTAAGGAAGTGATGCGTTTCCTCCTTTCCAGGTTTATGTGATTTGTTAATTTAATTTAGTTGTTGATTAATTAATGGGTCAACTGTATAATGAATGACTTGTGAATGTTGTGATCGGAAGATGATAATAGAGGACTTCGTCCTAGGATTAGATTGATGAACATACCAACTTAACGCGGAGCCACCGAATTACGATGCGATCAAAGTTCAAATATTAGTACAGCTCTTATGTTTCAACTTAAAGTCTCGTATACGGTACTACATCAAAATTTGACATAATATGTTTATAATGAAACGATTTAATAATAACTTATTGTGAGGTCTAAGTAAATAAAATTGTTTAATATAACATGTAGTACTTTTAACAATGATTTCAATTATAAATTATCGGCTCAAATGTGTTAGTCTTACAATAAGTTTTTTGTGAGAGGATTTAATAATATTGGATATTGCAAAATTATTGATATCACTTTTTAATTCAAAGTGTACACGTGGTGGATCAAGATCCTCTAGAGTTATTTTTTCTAGAGTTCTTTGTAGTTTACTTGAAATGAAAAATAAAATTATGGATGTCTTTTTTAAAAACAAGGAAAAACACTACATGGTGGAGTAATGTTTCCATTTCAAGTAAATTTTAGGGAACTCTAGAAAAAATAACTCCAGAAGATCTCACAATGGGTCGTATGTCGTAGTAACACACCAACGTGATTTGAACTTGTCGCAATATAGGATCAAAGCTACTTTCACTAAAGTAAGACACAACCGAGCTATTTTAGTCTAATTAAGGTGGTACACAGGAGTGGAGATCCTTTGTCCCATTCTTGTGTCCCACTCTATGTACCCCTCCAATCAAATCCTTAGAAATCAATTAAATTATAAGCTTAAATGAATTTTTTTAATGTTGGAAAGTGGGTTTGCAAGGTTGTGATTGGAGAGGTACATAGAGTGGTACACAAAAGTGGGACGGAAAATCCTCATTCGGTACACAGACCCCAAATATAATACGAGTAATGAATAACTAACATTTGACTGTTCTAATTTGGTGAAGTGTGATTTGCGTTAATTGGTGTATTTAGGGGGTTGGTAATTACCCATTCAATAATCTTGCCTTGTCGAGTGGGTTGGATATAATGCATTAGCTCACTCTTTGAATTGGTCGGTTCTCCAAGTTTGAAGTTGGACCAATGTGGTTAGAGACTTAGAGAGCAGAAGATTACGGCCAAGTTTTATCCAATTGAGAACATATATACCAACTAGCGTGAATTGATGAATTTGGATTTCATTGAAATTATAAAATTGAATGAGATGATATGACAAAACCTTATATAAAAAAGTAGGCATAATGCTACGGAAAGAATCCATTGATCTATATATTTTTTGTGCCTCGTAAGTCATAGATGTGCACGAGTTTATGATTGTCAGGCACAAAAGAGCGTGGATCAATTGATTCTTGTCGTGATATTATCATTACCCTTTATAGGACCACTTAAATCTTCTTGCATATTATCTTTTTACTACCACTATTGATTTACTAATTGTCATATAGGAGTACAGAGTATCATGAATAAAGTATCTAACCCTTAACTCTGATGTGGTTTGACAATAATGCTACCAACCCATCACACACAATTATGAATAATTATACGTAACTTGACAAAATAAAATAAAAATTGAGATTCCCTGTTTGGATAAATGGAGGAGGAACGTTATATTTGTGTTTTTTGATCTCAAATGGAGGAGTAACGATGAATTGCTAAACGAGTAAATAGCTGGAAAAGATTAATCTTTAATCAAGTTTAAGAGGATAAATTACTTCACTCATCTTAGGGAAAAAAAATGGATTTTCAATTTTAGAAGAACATGGCAAAATTATGGTAATGATTGTTGTCGATAATGTTGGTTTTTTATGCATCAATAAATTGATACTAGTTTTTGTTCCCGTGAACTCACGGGTCTACAATTCGCTTCCTTTTAAACGAAAATCGTATAAAATATCTCTAT